>JAODUG010026748.1:0-19916 GCA_027564795.1 Aphredoderus sayanus
ACATCATATGTGTGTGTAAGCTGTAGAATTAGGTTTAGCGCCTTCTATCTGCCACAAAGCGCTAGTGATTTGGGTCAGTCTGACCCAGAGGACATTACGAGGGTTAAATACATAGCCTACTCCAGTTTGTTGGCGTGCATTTTATGTAGGATTTTTAAATTTGCTTGTGCTTTAATTATAGCCTCCTGTTCACTAGCTGCTGTATATGATAAATGGCCAAAGTTCAAAATCCAAGTCTGCATGGGGCAGGATAGTCTAGAGTGGCATAATTTGGTTTTCCACTCTCAAAAGTTAATGCGTTCAAGCTCAGACGTTAAGGCATCTTTGAGCAAGATGCCCAACTCTTAATCTACTTGCTCCTTGAGATAGGTCTACTGTAAGTTGCAGAAATAAGCATCTGATAGGCTACATTATTTACTTACAATAAAGCCAGTACCAAAGCAAGTATATGCCTTAGTTTTGCATACTGTACTATTACTAATTATAGCTAAAAGTCCACCACACTTGCAATAGGAGCCTACAGTATATGGTGTATAGCCTGCCACATGGAGCATTGTTCTAGAACTGGACTCATCTTGAAACACCCATGGAAGAAATGATCTCGAGCTTTTGTCCATTTATGATTGAAGCACCAAATTGATTTAGGCTAGTAGAATACATTCGACATTGATAGGCAGAACAAACGATGTAAAGAATTACGAGCCAAATAGTTTATAGCATTTCTATGGTAATTGTCGATACACGAAGCCTAACCTACTTTTCTACCATATTTTATATGAAGTCTGGACATAGTCCATTAGCCTATAGCCTTTTTCTGAAATCAACACGTGAGTCCTGTCCTGTTATTGAAACTGAATAAATTAGAAATGATCTCGAGTGTAATGTAGATTCATGGCCACCAGAGCGCACTACCACTACAACTGTTTGTATCATCCAAGGAGTTACAATGAGTTACATAGGCTACCAGTTTGGCCCAACCATTGTAGGCAGTCAATAACACCTAATTTGCGTCACCTCTTCAGATGAAAATGTGTAGGCTTTAGTGTGACATTGTAAGACCCCACCTCCCGCGCATGTGTGTGAGAGAGACAGAGTGAGTGAGAGAGAGAGAGGGAGATGGAGGTGGATAGGTGGGAAGAAGTTGCCACTCAAGCTGTAACACTCATTTTGTGGAAGACAAGGAAAGGATAACATTTTTACGCACCGCAGTTATGGCTAGGTGTTCGCTATTTTAGAAAAATCCAAGTCCCTTGGACAAGTCAGACGTTTTTCAACATGTGGACGATACCTAAACCAAGGTACAGAAATATTGACGGTGATGCTGAAATTGTAGTGAACATTGGTGGCGTAAGAGTGGTGCTTTTCGGAGACATTTTGAACCGTTACCCGGAAAGCAGACTGGCAGAACTGGTGAACTGCTCCACACAGAATTACGATGCTGTCTCCTCACTATGTGATGACTTTGATCCTGGCAAAAATGAGTTTTATTTTGACCGAGATCCCGATTCTTTCAAGTGCATTATTGACGTTTACTACTTCGACGAAATTCACATTAAACGGGGGATTTGCCCTATTTGTTTCATTAAGGAGATGGAGTTCTGGAAAATAGACCAGAGCGTTTTAGACGAATGTTGTAAAAGTTACTTGTCGGAGAAGGAAGACGAGCTGCAAGAAATTGCCTGTAAGGTGAAGATTATATTGGAGGACCTGGAGGTGGACCGTTGCGTTACGCGCTCCGAACAAAACCAACGGTTTCTCTGGCGCCTGATGGAGAAACCAGGGTCCTCCTTAACTGCGCGCACCATCGCGATCGCCTCTTTCATCTTCATCCTTGTCTCCTCGGTGGTAATGTGCGTGGGGACAATTCCCGAAACGCAGATAATGGATGTTGATGGAAAACTTGTTGAGCACCCCACCCTGGAGGCGATCGAAACCACCTGTATTTTGTGGTTCACATTGGAGTACCTGCTGCGGCTCGCGGCAGCTCCAAACAAGCTGCATTTTGCTTTCTCCTTCATGAACGTCATAGATTTTATGGCGATTATACCTTTCTATGTGGTCCTGGTGCTCACATATCTCGGCAATGCCATGATGGAGCTGGCTAACGTGCAGCAAGCAGTGCAAGCCCTGCGCATCATGCGCATTGCGCGCATCTTTAAGCTGGCGCGCCATTCCGCCGGGCTGCAAACTCTGACTTACGCGCTCAAGAATAGCCTAAAAGAGCTGGGCCTGCTGCTAATGTACATGGGTGTGGGGATCTTTGTGTTTTCGGCACTGGCTTACACCATGGAGCAAAGTCACCCCGAAACCCTGTTTAGGAGTATTCCCCAGTCTTTTTGGTGGGCCATTATCACCATGACCACAGTGGGTTATGGAGACATATACCCTAAAACTACACTCGGCAAGTGCAACGCGGCTGTTAGCTTCCTTTGCGGGGTTATAGCCATCGCCCTACCCATCCACCCCATAATAAACAACTTTGTAGTGTTCTACAATAAACAAAGAGTCCTGGAGACGGCGGCCAAACAAGAAGTAGAGCTGATGGAGTTGAAGTCCAGCATGGACGCACAAGGAGACACAGCAAGCCTAGACGACGCGCACAAGAAAAGCCGCGGTGGTGACACACAACAAGCGGGGCTCTCTCCGAAGAACTGCGCGTGCAGATCCTGAGTAGTGGAAAGTGCGTGTATCTGCAAGGTCAATCTTCTTTGTTAAATATTGTTTTCAGTGTAGGCTGTTGTCAGATAATTTAGTCACGTGTATGAGCAGAATAAATCTGTTGTTGCGGTATATGCTTTTGTGCATTGGTTAATAATGTTAATACTGTCATTTGAAATGCTCATTATCTATGATTCAAAGTCAAGTCTATGTTCGTTTTTCAATAGCGACAGTTTGCCAAACCATGCCACTTGTTACTGTAATTATATGCTTTTTTCAATATTAAATATCTGATGCTGATGACGTTATTACTTGTTTTAGTCATTTGAGTGTTTTTTCAAATCATATTAAACACCAACCAACATATTTCTTAAAATTTAGTTAAATTTTCTTTAATTTAAGTCTGTGTTAAATTTAAGGTAGCATGACACTTTTCTTTATATTACCCTAATACTCATTATCAGCTATCAGCCGTAATCCATTTGTTCATATCTCCTTGGCAATATGATTGACTTGTAACTAAATTAGAAGCATATTTCTTCAAATGTATACATCATAGTAACAGCTTAATCCATGATCAGGTGTCAAGCAGCATGTATTGTATTGCACACATGTAGTGTCTGTGTTTATCCATGCGGGTGAAGAATGTGCCACACAATCCAAGGCAGTGGCCTGTGCGAAAATGCTTCTCCCAGCAGGAGAGGACTTCAAAGTATGGCTTTATACGCCCACATGGTGAACACTGAAAATATCCCCGTCTGCTTCTCTTTCTGCCCCTCCTCATCCTCACCCCCTTTGCCCAACCATCTTAGAAAACCAATTACCATGAATTTGCTGGTGAAGGGAATACTGAATGCAGTAAAAATACACCATCAAAATTTAAAACGTCTAACGTCCAACATGTAAAAGGTAGGTACAACATTTAAAACGTAGATCCCTTTGTTTGAGTTTGGATCGTGTTTGAGAGAGTGAGCTGGGAAACGAATTTGGGAATGGTGGTGCTAATACAGTACAATTGAGAATAATACCTACTAAACTCCACCATTTGGATACATACGAGCGTAGATTGAAGCTGGCAGAATAAGAATGTTTATCCATATATAAAAACAAATATGTCTTATTCTACTCATTTTAACCTAAAGTATTAGTACCTATCAAAGCTCAGTGCATCAGCATCATGTCTGCAGTAATCTTTACAAATACTAGGCTATCTTATTCCTAGTGACCAACTTACGAAAGAAAATGTAGGTGTTAACAAGCTATTTAATTGTGGTTGTTAAGAGATGTATTTTGTTTCCTAGTGCTCGTTTGACCAAAACTTACCTGCAAGCTATTAGAGTAAGACTCCTTGCTTGCCCCACCTTAGACACATAACTTCCCACTGTGCACCTTACAGCTTGTAGGTTATCTCCCACAATTCAATGCTTCCCTAATGTAAAGGGAAGGAGCATGTCATATGCTTGTGATTTTTGCACCTATCTCTTGTTAGAGGATATTTGTTTCAGTGATATGTTGTCAGATACAAACGTACAGCAATAGTTTATGTTGCCATTACTGTAGTTTCAAATGCAGGATTGCGACAGTATAGCCCAATAATATGTTTTCAGGACAGAACTGTAGCACTGCTCACTTTTGTACATATATATTCTAACCAGCTAGACATGCTTTTGACCAGATCAGACATGGAGAACAATCCTCTCTCATGGCAGCTGGTGAAGCAAAAGGGACTCATTTCAAAGAACCAAATGACACCACAATTGACTCACAGTCATGTTCAACACACAGCCATCTGCACCCGAGGCAAATCTGGATGGTTACAAGATCATTTCCATCTGAGAATGGCACTGCAAGCCAACTTGCCATTGAGAACAGCCTCAAAATGTAGTTATCAATCAAAACTGTTCAGAATTAACCATACAGTATATTTAGGCCCTTCACAGAACACTTAACAGTAATTTAATACCACATAACATTATACTATTTCCCCAAACCATTTCTACCTCGGAAGATCACATCCAATTTCCTACCCGAGCAACACTCCTCTGTTGTCATGGTTCCAGTCTTTAAATAACAACCCCTTTCTCGTTATTCTAGCTAAATGAAGCTTTTCGCTTACAGACGAGCAGACCCATGCACTCTGTAGGTCACTGTAATTTTAATCAAGCAATGTGTTTTTTCTTCAGAAGCTTATTTCACAGCAGATAGTTGGGGGTGATGCAGAAAACAGAATGTACTGATGTTAATGAGTTGGTGCCATCATCTCATGTAGAATTCTTAATTGTATACATTAATCAACATCAGTTGTCTAAATAGGCCCAATTCAGTCAGTTTCAACAACATGGCAAGGCGCAGACCACATATGTTCAGTTATAATAAAGATAGTTTGTACATTGTAAGTAACCAATTACACTTAACAAATATACAATTTTAATATGATCTAATAATGTGTATTTATTGGCCAGAGTAATACTGTTTACAGTATGTTACAGGTTTGTATTAACCGTCATGATGTCTTCCAGGTCAAAGTGACCAAAATCACTAGCTCTATGTGGCAGATAGAAGGCGCTAAAGCTAATTCTACAGCTTGATGTGCACCGCTGGCACAACAAACAGAGTTTGAAACCCGAGGACAACAGGAGGGTTAAAAGGCACCTAAAATCAAACAAATACATAAAGAAATAATTAATAAAGAAATAAATACACACAGCAACAACAATTTAAAAACACACAAAATCCTTCACAATCAGATGGCGGCCTCTGGTGGCCCAATACGATAAGATTATGGACATCACGAGAGTTAAACACAATGGATGTGGGACTTCAGAGGTTGTTCCTTTGACAGTAGATCAGATTCTGTTAAAGTACTGCTATAGCTGACATACCACACATTCATGAGGCACAGCATGATGTCTGAAAATAACTTAACACTTAGTGTAATTTGTACCACCACCATTTTAGATATTGATGCACAGTTATATATGAAGCAATATTACCCCACCTGTATACATGCTGTAATAAGCTTCTGTTACCAAAGCTGATCAGAACTGTCAGTCAACCATGTCATTTTAAACATATTTAGCCGCTCATATCTGGTGCCAAAAACAACCATCCAACTGCTGTCACCACAGGAGACTTCAGTTAAGTGATTCTAGGCCACAGAGGAACTTGCTAATGATGGATTCCTTGTAGAGTGACTCACACTTATTTATAATATATTATTATCAGAGGCTTTCTGGCAGGGAGTCCATGAATATTATGCTCCCATTTACCGCTGCTTCTCTATTTGTAGAGAAGAAACAAGGACAAATCTGAAAAAATACATCACACTTTTACATGTATATGGGTTGTAATGCAAAGACTTGAACTGAGGAGCATAAGACACTGCATGGAGTCAGACAGAAATGCTTCCAATGCCTTTCCTTGGACTCAGTAGTCCCCCCGCTGCTATGCTATTGACCATGAGGTCTTAGCTGTGCAAGCCATGCATGGCACCGCTGGATGGTGACATTTCAGAAAAAGAAAAAAGATTCTCTGAGCATCCGACAGAGTGAGCTCACAGCCTTTCAGTCTTTGTTTTCCACCGCTACTTACGCACAGCTGGCTACTTCGTCTAGTTTTAAAAGTACTCTGTAGATTTTTTTTGAGAATGTGTTTTCAAGCGACCAGGCAGGGGTTATCTTTATCTTTTCCTTTTTTCTAACAAAGAAAAAGCTTCCTTGTCAATAATGCATTCTCTCTACAAAGGCCACCCCTGGCAAAAGACCAGTACCACTGTGCTGTCTTGTAACTGTCTCAGGAGGAAAACTGTATTGTACGTCCTCATTAGAAAATGAAGAGAGCAGGAAATGCTTAGTGGGCTTAATCAAAATAATTGATGTAATTGTTGTAATAATTGGGCATAATTAAATCCCTATAACTGCTTCCTTGAAATATTGTTTCAAATAATAATAGTACAATATTTCTCTAGAATAGTATCCTTTGTTTCTTGCCTGTGCTCATGGTGAGATGTAAAACAATACAGGCATCTCCGTTCCTTAGTGTTTCTAATTTTAAGATTGGTATGGTGCAGCCCTGCCTCAACAGATATGCCTTAGGCTATCTGTGTATACTGTATGCTACTGTACACCACTTCCACAAGAATCCTGTAATTTGAGAGTAGTACATAATCTTTTGAACAGGAACACAGCTCAGCAAATGTGAGAAAATAATACCTCCTCAACTGTAACACATCCATAACCGAGCAAACTGTTTTTGAGGAGTAAAACGTTAAACATAACGTGTACGGTACATAGCCTAAAGTTTGGGGAAAACATGCCTTTTGAAAAATGTTTAAGGCTATAATGAAGCACAGTCATATATTGTACGGTTGAACTATTTCATTTTAATTTGTCAGAAATTGCTCTTTGACAAGAGTGTTGCTCCAAGCATGCTCCAATCCTTGAGGGTAGATGGGACATTCTTTTGCAACATGTACATATATGAATTGTCAGCATTTGCACACTCATAAAGCCTGAAAGACAATTTCAACCTAAAATTGATGGTGGATCTTATTTTCATCTCTAATTATATTTTACAAAGCATTCATAAAAAACTGAATAATAGCAGAAAATTCAAGATTGTCTGGGCAAAGTTGAGAGTTAGGCCTATGATTAATTAGCCACTATACTTACTTACTTAATTTCCTTTAAGGTAAAGGGTAAAAAAAGAATAATATACTTTACAAACAAATAATATAACATAATAATATACTCACATTGATTCCCAAGATGATTTTAGGGAAAGTGAGAAATCTAACATGTATATGTAATGTAATTTTACATTACATTAGCCTAATGTAATGTAAAATTACAGCTTGCATCTGTAAAATTGAGCAGTTTTAATATTTCATACTGTATTTTCCTATATTTAGTTATATTTTATGTACAATTATGACATTTCCCTTAGGATATATTAATTACTGTAAAAAAAAGGTTGTTGAACTACTCTACTAAATATAAAGCTAGTAGAGTGGAGCTGACACCATGCACTGGAAAAATGCCATAAGCGCACCAGCATCTCAAATATAAATGTTTCCTGGGGCACACACACTGGTAATACTGTAACAGGCACTCTCGTCCAGTCCAGCAATGAAAACAAAACACAGAGGAAGTGTGATGTCATCCTCTGTTCAAAAAGCAATAACTGCACTATATCTTTAGATAGAAAATAATTGTTTGCTGCTATATGTTTGTGCTTGCCTTTCTGAAAACAGGAGTATGTCGCAACCTAATTCGTGGGTCCTCAGTTTGGGTTAGTTATTTGTTTGATTAAAATAATGAATTGTTAACTTTTCAACTTTTCCCATAGTTTCAATGTACTGTAGATTCCACATATCAGAGTAATACAATTCCCATCCAAATTATGCACAGACAGTGGGGATATTCTAAAAATAAGAATAAAATGGAAACTAGAAAATAAGAACCTTTCCAAGAGGTGAATGGATGGTAGAATATGGGGTTCAGTTGGCATCTGCCTAGACAGAGAACAAATCTAAATTATTCACATGCTCACCACCTTTTCATGAATCTATGAAAACTGGAAGGTGCTCCACTGCTGTGATTAATAATAGCTTCTTTAAAAGCAGAAGAGGAAATAGACTATGGAAGTGCGTTGTGACAACACCTGAACCGGCACGATGTCCATCAAAAGCATGGACATGGTGCAGTATGCAACTTTTCAAATAAATACCTTCGTAACCATTGTACTGAAAAATATACATAGATATGTAGGTAGAGACCTCAGAGTAAGAATTTTAAGCACTAGACAACTTTTGCACACAAAAAAACAAAAACAAAAATGTTGTTTGAATACATTGTCTAAAATGTGATGTTTTATAATGTAGCCAGATTGCTTTAACAAAATGTAATCTTCCCCTCATGTTCCTGTATGAACAAATATAAAAATCTTGAATTTGGAACCAAACTACTCCTAAACCATAACTACTACTAAAGGCAAATTGTATGTCAATTATTGAATTGAAAGCCCCTTTAATATCTTTAGGTTTTAATTGTCATGATCACATTTACATCTCCACAGCCTTGAGAACTGTGTGCTGTCAATGTTCACGACAGAATCAATAGATCAAATCAAGGTGCATCACTATATCATTACAAAAATCACATTCCTTTAAACCAGTGAGATTTCCTTATCACTTGATGTTCCAAATAATGTTTCTGCTATACTCCTCCTATCCCTTCATTCTCTCTCCTAAGGCACCCACTTACTGGCAGATAATTGAGATAAATCAGGTCAAGTATGTAAGGATTTAACTTAGGAGCACTCTAAATGTTGGTAATCCCCACTTCCCCTATCAATGAAGATATAAGAAATATCTAAAATAAATGCTCAATGTTCCATTCCCTTTTGGAAGATTTGGTGTCATGTGAAAGTAAAATATAATTCTTAAAAATATAAACTTATGTAAAAATGTGGAACTGAAAGTAAGAAACCCATCTCTAAAGGAAACAAATATACATATTTTCACACAGAATTTGCAAAAACAAATCCACAGCTAGCGAACAGCAACGATAATTAATGCATGGCATTAATTGATACAGTGTGACACCACCTGGTATTAGCCATATGCAAATTAAATGTTCCCTCTTTTTTTCCAAAATATAAATCACACCCACACAGAACTCAACATGCACTGCTGGACAAGAGCGGGAACTAACCTATCATTTGATGTATTGGCTTTAAACACCACTTTAACTGGTGTGTCAAGGCAGAATAATTACCACATTCCAACCATTCAAGGAATCTGCACACTACCTATAGGCATCGCCTTCTAGAAACTAATTTGACAAACTGAAGCAAAATGGGTATTACACAGCCTACTGTACAGTACATGTTATCAGATCAGATCATTTAGTGCCATCAAAGTAGCCTATCACAAGTTTTTAAAGGATATACAGTATCATATGACAGAGATATACTGTATTCACATGCCTGAGTGTACAAACATTTCAAATAACACAACTGGATAAAGGACCTAATGAATGTATCAAAGCATTTATCATAAATTACAAGAAAATAATTATGTCAAGTATACTGCAGGAATCATACTGAAGGAATTTCATACAGCACAGTATGTGTCATCTTGGCTTGCTGCTATGGCATGATCTGACCTGGCAAAGCTGTCAGTTCTTCTGAGTCCAGATGAACATGGCAGCATACAGCCAGGAAATGCTTCATAATAATTAGGCTACTTGTATCAACAATGTTTCCGAAAAAATAAAGTGCTTACACAAGAATCTGTCATCTTCAGTTAACCTCATCAATCAATCAATCACCCCCCTGAGAATCTCTAATATCTCCCAACCCATGCAGGAGCACATGAAAAAAAGCATATACACATATTCTATTAGAATAATTATATTCTCTGCCATATAAATACAAATCAAGAGATAAATGCTTGTATTTCATAACTGCAAATCTGCATTCAGTGTTAGCTGCTACACCGCACTCTGGTGGGTATTGTGGGTATTATTTCACAAGCCGCAACACAAACTAAACTAAATTAAACTACAGTACCCAGAGATCGCAGCTCAAGCGCAATTTTACCGGATTGGCTGATGGTGTCGCCGCCCTCTTATCCAACTATCACATAACGTTGACTACTGCATGATGGTACAATGAGTTGACAAGCTATTGAACAGGTTTATCGGCAGTGTGAAGGCAATGGCCACATACCGTAGCATGTGCTGTCGTCTCATAGACAGTCAGTGCAGCAAAAGGGAATCCTTAACATGTTTAGGGAAACTATTATCCAAATGCGCAAATGGGAAGCTTCAACGATGGTATTCCAGTGCTACGCACAAGGAGAACAAACTTGAACTTGCAGATTCCATCTCTGTCTCTAACTTGGCTGCATCCGTAAAAACCAGGCCAAAACAGGTAGGCCTATATTGTAAAGATACCCTTATTTGTTGTAGATTTGTATTGTAATGTTTAGCCTCACGTTGTAGCATATCTACTATAGCCTGCCACCAGACCAAGGGTCCAATATAATATGAAAGTATAGTCTAGACAGCCAATCAACGGTATCCTTAACCAGTAAACTTGATTATTTGAGAATAAGTTCCATATTTTATGCAATAAAAATAAATAAATATATAAACTACTATTAGTTTTGTTTAAGATAATTTTAGCTTATTCTTTTTGTTTGGAGTAATTTTACGTAGGCCTGAATGCCATAAACTATACGATGATGATTTACACGTGACCATAAAATGCATTATGTAACATGAATGACAGGAATGTATAAAACAGTTTTTTTTTATCGGCCATATGCCATATCTAGAAATTAAAATGAAGATCTGCAAGAATACATATGTTAGGTTATCAATCCCTTTGCTTTTAGAAAGGGAAGGGATACTTATAGTTAGTTAGTATTTCCTAACTGTGAATTCTGTTAGACAATGTATCTCTTGACTGATGTCTTTGCAAATAAGATAAGACTGAACTGTATTATTACCCAGAATAATTAATTTGTTGCAGTGGCCTAAGTCAACCAATACTTACAATTTTACAATAACAACCATTGATTCAACTTATTAATGAACAGCCGTTTACACCAAAAGTACACGATACTGTACTTGTTTAATCTTTTACATCAGTACCAAAGTTCACAAGGTTTGTTCACAATTGACAAAAAATCATTCTGTACAGTATAGCCTACTTGAATTGACAACAGCTGGTTTGTTTTTGAAATTAATGTATTTTCTGAAAGGTAACACACAAGATAGGATGGTAAATGGAAAATATACACTTGGATTCAGTTTCATACTTCATAATGCATAATTCCTTCAGTGCAAAATGCTCTACAGTAAGGGTTTAGTCCTATTGTACCAGTGATCAGTTGATGTAAAATGCATTTTCTATAGCTTGTCTTTTTTTCTCTCAGGAGGTTGTGTCCTCTATAAGTCGGAGGCAGAGTATAAATGAAGACACCCTACCCTTTTCAGCTTTCCTGACGGACAGTTTTGGCCGAAAGCACAGCTACCTCCGCATGTCATTGACCGAAAAATGCAACCTACGCTGTAAGTTGGCTGTTTGAACACACCACCTCAGTCAATAATTACATATTTTGATACACGATGCAATCTTGACTAAAGACCCGGACTGGTAGATATTTAATTTGATAAAAAATAATTTTGGTACGGTCATTTTTGTTTTTAATATTTATCAGCTGTTAATAAATTCTCATTCTGGTCGTGGACATAAACACACACACACAGGTCAGTACTGTATGCCCGAAGAGGGGGTTAAGCTCACACCACGGGCCCAGCTCCTGTCCACCTCTGAGGTGCTGACAGTGGCTCGCCTCTTCGTGCAGGAAGGAGTGGAGAAGATTCGTCTTACTGGGGGAGAGCCCCTCATTAGACCCGATGTGCTGGACATTATTGGTAGGTGGCTAAATGTCTCTTAGGGTATAAGAGCCTTTCATCTGTGGTGAGATTCTCTTTAGATGGCATAGTAACTGTTAATCAGAAGAACTAGTTAGTAAAATGTTCTTTTCTCTTTAGGATATATTCCTCCGTTGACTAGAACATTTTACACACAAGGAAAATACTTTACACACAAGCTTTCAAGTTTTCGGTTTAAAGAGCTTACTTTGAGTTTGGGAAACTGACTAGCTACACAATAGCAGTGTGCTTGGTCATTTGATGTTTGTGCTTGTATCTGTAACCATGGCCTGGCCATGTGCAAGGTCATATTGTGTGACCAATGGTCATGATCTGCTTGGAAGATAACCCATTCATGCAGGCACAAATTATCACATGGAGACTGATGGTGATTACATTGTCTGTGACTTCATGACCTAATTACTTTTAACATGACCTCATGTTAAAATTTCAGTGAATTGGGTTATTGGTATTGCAATGTAGATGTAGGAGACAGAAAGCTTAAATAATTCAAAATAGAACTTTATAGGAGAATTTCTTAATGCCAAACAGGTGGCCCCTGTTTCTAGCCCCTCAATAAGAGCCAGTCAGAACCGTAAATTAAACTATTAAGCCAATTGTGTGGTTGCACTAATACAAATGCACAGCCACACATGAATAGGGGAAATATAACCTGTAGTTGGGGCTCTGGCACAAGTCCACAGTTATTTTAGTAGGGTCTTTTTAATAACTGCCTGAGGCATCACCAAGATAGCTGTCGAACAGCCAGACATACAGCCTATAAGTACTTTGGTAACATACTGTACCAGGTTAAGTCTCTGAAGCATCTTTGTATCTCTCGCTCTGTCCATAGCGGAGCTGAGGAAATTGGAGGGCCTCAAGACCATTGCGGTTACAACCAATGGTATGAACCTGGCCAGGCTACTGCCCAAGCTGAAGGAAGCAGGCCTTGATCTGATAAACATCAGCTTGGACTCACTGGTGCCTGCCAAGTTTGAGTTAATCGTCAGACGGAAGGGTACAAAGCAATCAATCCTTTGACCATTGTCTTGTCATGCTAATTGATATTATTCTCTTTTATTTAATTTAAATTATTACAATATTTATATAAAGTTAGTATTATAGCCTACCTACTATTTTGTCAGACATACGATTATTGTCTTTTCAGTACAGGACACTGCAGCATTATATTTTAACTTGACCTGTTTTGCCAGCATTTTTAAATATTGAGTCTGTCCAACCATGTGCTGTATAGTAAATTCTCTGAATTTCAACTGTTATCATACAAACCCCTAAGGTGTTTGTTCTAACCACACCTTAGAGCAACAAGCATGTGTTGTGACTCGAACCAAGGGATAGGGCACTGGGTGCTAGTTTAGGACAGATGGACTGACTGAGATTTGAGAGAGGAAGGAAATAACATATACATGGAAAGTAACACTCTAGCCAATCCTACAGTATGTCACAATGTTATGTATTGAGTAATTAAACACAAGCAAGTTCAATCTGTGTGCAACTTAAAATGCACTGTACAGTACGGTGGAATGACTTTGCTTTTCACTCTCACTCAAACCTGTTTTGTTAGCTTAGTTTGACCTTTTGTGATAATGCAAATCTGAAAGGTTTTAACTGAATGTGCTCAGTTTATAACCTTTTGCAGAGCAAGAATCTTATTCTAAGATTAATTAAAATTATTATAATCAACTAACTTCTACAAATAGACTAATGTAATGGTAATTGTTTCCCCTGAACTTCTAAAGTAATGTTTAAGAAGTTAAAGTTGACATTCCATGCCCCTTTTCACATTCCTTTACATAATTCCTTGAGGTCTTAATGCAAAATGGTTGACATGTTCAGATGAATATACCACATAGATTATGTGGAATAGCACCATAATATGTCATTTTACGCGTTCGCAGAAACCGTCGCTTTCAGTGACTATTGCTTTAAATCCAATGAGCCACTCCAAACCCCCTTCCTTCTTCCGCGTAGTGTGCTGACGTATTGGCTGCTGTTGAGTTGTCGGAGACAGTACTGCCTGACGAAGCGGTGCCACCATATCGGTTTGAACCAGAAGCCTTCTTTTGTTTTCCGCTGCGTTTCAAGGCATTATAGGTGTTATTATTGCGCATTCATTGCGCCTCCCAGTTTGAAATCGCAGCTGACTTTGCCCGTTAACCAACCATATGTATGCACAAGCACTTTTTTCATGAATTAAGGGCTACTATACTGTAGCACAAAATCACAGTTGTCCTTGCACTACATGAGGATTATGATACAGATTACCCTAGGATAGATTACTGCTAGCATTTAGTAGTTACAAACTGAGGAGCTTCTACGTAGAAAGCATGCACTTTTCTAATTATTTTCTAATTAGCCCCTTTTATTCTAACTGACACATGCATTCCTTCCAAGGTTTTCACAAGGTCATGGAGGGTATTGACATGGCGATAGAGATGGGGTACAACCCTGTCAAGGTAATCATATTTACTCTGTATAATTCAATATCAGTCTAATGCCACACAGTTAAAGGCAAGGCCATGCTTCTAGTGAGCTGCTGTCATGACTCTTGTCTTACAAGACTAGCTAAATACAGTACAAGTATTTGTTTCTGGAATGTGGGGTCCAGTAAGGCGATGAAATATTAAAATAATGAATGAAACGACTATCTTGAAATTCAAAAAATTAATGCTACAGTAGAGTATGTAGGTTCTTCATTCCCCTTCTTTGAGAGAGTACAAATGGTATCTCTTTAGGTTAACTGTGTGATCATGCGAGGTGTCAACGAGGATGAGCTCCTAGATTTTGTAGCCCTGACAGAGAAGAAACCTCTGGAGGTTCGGTTCATTGAATACATGCCCTTTGATGGTGAGTATTTACTGAAAAAATATTTATGCTTAATTGGTTGAGTGGGGTGGGGCCTGGATGGAGTTGTAAACAAATTACATTTTATGTATAGTGTAACTGTTATGGTGAATTGCTTATAGTATAGCTTATAGCTTGTAGTCTATCAAGCAATGACCATGTATTTATGTATTTTTTTGAGAGGCTGCATGATAAAATCTATTTGTGTATATAGTATATCAATATATTAAGGTACTGTTTTATTGGTATGATGTGTATAGCATCTGTATAGTATCTGTTTTGGCTGATTTGCAAGATGATTTATTTTGTGGAAGCCTTACTTTGCCTTACTGCCATACTTTGACCTACAATACCTGTTGCTCCCTCTACAGGCAACAAGTGGAATTTCAAAAAGATGGTAAGCTACCAGGAAATGTTGGACCACATAAAGCAGCAGTGGCCCGCCCTGGAAATGCTTCCCACTGGAGATGCAGAAACAGCCAAGGTCAGTTCTTTCCTGCCAGGCCTAATCTTGGAATTATTTAGTCTGGGGCTAAAATAACATAAACGTGATCATGGAATATTGATTTTAAAATTGTGCTAACTTAATGTTTTACCTTTCTGTAATGTAAAGATGTAAAGTTTTTTTTTCATCCTTCAAGTTCTGTTCTGTTCAGTTATAGCTCAGTTAGTTAATTTGTAGCTGTGCAAATATATTTTGAACAGATATTTTGTTAACCATTATGTATGTATAACCAACACCAGTTAAAGTAAATATGCATGTATCACCATCTGCATATTGTAATTGCCATTAAAAAATTCGTTACGCTTCTATTCTAGTGACGAAAGTACATTTAATGACATTACATTTCTATTTCTTGTCCCTGGAATAGACATTTAAAGTTCCAGGCTTTGAGGGCAAGGTGGGCTTCATCACTTCCATGTCCGATCACTTCTGTGGTTCCTGCAACCGCTTACGCATCACCGCAGACGGCAATCTCAAGGTAAAGCCACACCTATATGTGTGTGTGTGTGTGTGGTGGGAAATAGACTCATAACCAGCTAGGTCTTTGCATGAATAAAGAGATACATTTCAGTGTTAATTGTCACATAATAAAAATCATTCATTGGTATGGCATAGTGACTGTTACAGCAATACCGGCACAGTATCAATCCACCATGCATAATCTCTGTCTCTCTGTCCCTCTGTCTGGTCTCCCAGGTGTGTTTGTTCGGTAATTCTGAGGTGTCTCTCAGGGACGTCTTGCGCTCTGGGGCGTCGGAAGAGGAACTATTGCAAATAATCGGGGCCGCAGTGGGCAGGAAGAAAAAACAACATGCAGGTCACTAACTCTTATAGTTTGAGAGATCAATAAGATGGATAGGATTAGACATATTGCCGTTTATAGTCAGTATGTTAAATTATAAAAAAAATTATTTGATATAATCTGTTTTTTTCCGATTTTTCTTTTTCTGATTGAGTTTTTATTTATACATTACTCAATTTGTACTGTATTGTAGGAATAGTAGTTGCAGTAATAAATTGAGGATAGTTCCTTTCCTATTTCCATCTGTCTGTTATGGTTGCTATGCACATATGGCTCCTCAAGGGGGTTGACACAGTAATGCAATACATGCGTCTACATCTCATCATGCTGCACATAATATATCTTCCTCTCCCCCTTCAGGCATGTTTAATATCTCCCAGATGAAGAACCGACCTATGATTCTCATTGGTGGGTGATAATTCTGTACGTATGCTACTCCAACACTCCGACATTTATCTTATATTTTTCCCTAGTGGTCCTCTTTTCAGTCTTGAACTGTTTTGTTTCACCATTCAGTTTGATCATCTCTTGCTTACATCGTGCATACTTATTATTGAGCTTTGCACTTCATTTGCCTTTCTGTTGCTATGAATCACTCTAGGAGTTGCTTTTAATGTAGTTGAAATGTGTCTATTTTGGCCTATTGGTAAATGCAGCGTATTTTTAGCGGGTGAATAAAGATTTCAACTTCTTTGCCTTTCACTGCTTAGTTATAAAAACTGTCCCTTGTTGACCAGGCATCGCGTCCCGAAGGCCTCTTCCTCTGCCAGTGCCCCATCCTAAACGCCATGACCGTATGATGGCTATTCAGCCGTGCCACCCAGGCACTGGGATCAGCCTGGATTGTGAGGATGTTTTGTGCCTTTCTGGCTGCCCTGTTTCCACACGGGCTGCCGATGTTTGCCGCTTGGCAATGTCCAGTAGGAGGCAAACTCTTCTCCAATCGGACCATTTCCACAGCACGTCGTTCTGTAGGACTTCCCAGGCTGATAATACACTAACTCCGCCCCACTGCCAGGCTGCGACAGCGGATTATGCTACACTTACAAAAATGATGACTCAGATTGGTGCAAACCGTCTCAGGTACACACAAGCCAGGGGGCTTAATTTAGTAAAGACCCCAGGGATGCTGTCTTTTTGTACACTACTCTCCAATGCCAAAATAAATCCCTGCACGCTCCCCAGCATTAGACTATGCCATGGACAACCCTCCAGTGAAGCCCCCAGCACACAGTCCAGTCTCCCCAGCAGCCGTACACCAGAGGATACAGCCCAGCTGACACACATAGATGGCCACGGCCGTGCCACTATGGTGGATGTCGGCGGGAAACCCCCAACACGGCGGACTGCTTCTGCCCGCGCCACAGTCCTCCTGGGTCCCACCGCCTTCCAGCTCCTACGGGACAACCAGCTTGTCAAGGGGGACGCGCTAGCCGTAGCACAGCTGGCCGGCATCATGGCTTCCAAACAGACGTCGGCCCTCATCCCGCTCTGCCACCCTCTTCCTTTAGACCACGCCTCGGTCACCTTTGACCTGGACCAGCAACGGAACGCCGCCACCATCGTGGCATCCTGCCGCACAACGGGCCCGACCGGAGTGGAAATGGAGGCCCTGACGGCTGTTACCGTGGCAGCATTGACCCTCTATGATATGTGCAAGGCCGTGAGCCACGATATCAGCATTACCGACATAGAGCTGGTCAGTAAGACCGGTGGGAAGAAGGACTTCCAGCGTCTACCCTAACTTACACCACCCAGGATTTTATATATATATTTAATTAATTATAATTAGTCTACAATTAGTCTACATTATCAATTGCATGAAAACAAAAACTCTTCCAAACACTGTTTAAACAGCTGCCTATTTGTACAGTAGCTCACTACGTTGCCTTTCATTTGACCCCTCCTTGCACAGTGTTACTAACTTGCTAGACCATATTCATAATTAGAATAAATTGTACCACCACATTTTGTTACCATGTGTACCGAGTGTTTTTAATTTCTACCTTTTTTTTTATGGGGCACTTGGTGAATGTTTGTTTGTGATTACAAATTGCATTACGGTGTCCTCACTACATGAGATTAATATCAGATTATTAATGTTTTGATGGGAGATACTGTAGTTGCTTTACCCAAAAGACGGACAAAAGTAATGTTTACACCTGTACTTTAACTTGTGTAAAGTCCATGCTGTGTCACTAATATATATTTTGTTAACTTTTTTTTAAAGATGCGTCTTTACTGTACATGTGTGCAGATGTCACTGTTCATTCATGTGATGCAGTGTCACCAAACAAAAACACTTTAGGGGAAAGAATACAGGTTGCAGGTGACTAATGTGAAATTGCACTCAAATGTATAAAGTGATTGTATTTAAAAAAAATTAAAAAAAAGCCACCGGTGAAGGTTCATAATCAATATTTGTAATAAAATAATCAAATATTAATCAAATGTGTATGTGCCTGCTTAATTTTCAAATATTGAAGGATACATAATGCTACATAATGCACTGTTAAAAATAGCACAATACAATAAATGGAGTAATAAAATAGATTTTCTTATTTTTTGTTTTGTTGGTTGGTTAATTTGCTTATCATCTGTGAACATCAAATGTAGAATAATAATCGAACAATGCAGAAATGCTGACATCTATTAGTAATTTATGTCATGATCTGACTGTTACTTTTGTCATCTATGGATCCTTGCTTTAGCTTACTGTAATTCATAGTTCAGTTAATTTGTGCATATGCCTAATATAAAATATGTAGGTACACGTACACACACATACACAATGTAGTGCTTAGCCCACGAATTACATTACCTTACTGTGAATTTTATTCACCAGCGCTAGTATCATGCATGCTATGCACAATTTAGACACTGGGTGGCAGTATGAGCATATTAACAAAGAAATGTTTTCACACAAGCCCTTCATTCAGACTGGAACTGGATTTCATAGGAAGAGGAAACCGCATTTCCCCACAATCAGTAAGTTTATTTAAAGTGTATGATCTCCGTCAAGGGTATCTAACACACCAGGTGATAACACATAATATAGCTACAAAAGCAAAAAGAAAATAAGTTAAATGCCTATCAGTAAAACATGTAAATGTAAAAGTATAGAGTTAAAGCAATCTATTTTAAAATATAAAAGTCCAGATATAATATAATGCTAAACAATTATACAAGATGTTATAGAAGACAAATAACATAACAAGTTGCTAAGACCAGAAATCATGCTATTTGAAGAAGCGTATGATTATTAGTCATATGCTGTAAACGTGGGTCTTGTCTACATTACAAGTCTAAATAGAGGGGGCCATTCATAATACTGACCCAAGATGAGGGTTAGAGTTAGAGCTTTAGAACTGGTTGCTTTAAAGCTATCTATATCCTTAAACTTAAATGCTTCAAATCATTGCTTTAATCTTCACAGAAATGTCTTAGCTCTTGTAGCTTTAAACTATGAACACACACCTTACACTACCATATTCATGTTTTCATTGTTTACAGTGTAGTATACCTGCACATACACTAAAAACAACACACAAAAATAGATCATAAAAATATTTTTAATTGTAATATTGTATAAGACATTACTACAAAAATACAATAGGATCGTGGGGGGGGGGGGGGGGGG
>JAODUG010026777.1:0-19914 GCA_027564795.1 Aphredoderus sayanus
AAAACAACAGAAACTCAGCAGTAACTAAATTAAATAACTGTCTATAATTCCAAAACAACTTTGACTGTTGAACTTAAAAGGTGCCCCAAACAATGTCTTTAACCAAATAAGGACTTGGAAATTACTATTATATTACATTTTAAACCATTTACAATCATGTACGATGGAGAATAAAGTACATTATGATATACTATATAGACTATATAATAGAAATATATTCAACATTTGCTGCTCCATCTGCACCACTTGATGGCAGTACACCAAAATAATTGCTGATTTCTGGGAATAAATGCTATGAACACCTTTAATAATACAATTATTACAGTTGCTATGAATTACTTACTAGGCATTGTGTCTGGCTGCCTATTAACAATTATATTGACAGGCATCTGTAAATCTCCATTGTCACAGAAATACCAACCACCACTTTGACTTGTTAAATTAACCATTGTCACAGTGAAAACATTAGGAAGGCTTGTATTGATCATCACTAATGTGTTATTAATTGATCCAGAATGATCCAAACAGGACCTGTCCAGTCTGCACCATTTTATGTTTTTAGAGAAATCATGGTGGCAGTGGACAGTTATATTTCCTCCATTATATCCTGTTATCTCCTGTTGCACCACATAGAGTTTGGACATATCTAGAGAGAGAAGTGTACACACTGGCAAAATTAATATGAACAAATGTGTGATTCCATGAAATAAATTCATTTATCAAAGCATTTCCTAATAAAAAATGTATAATGTGACTGTAAGCTGTTTTAACATAAATTGAAATGAAATAAATGTTATTACCTTGGAAAGTAAGAGAGATATATTTTCCAATATCACGTCCATTGTTTATCTCCACAATACACCAGTAATTTGTATCATCTCCATTTAGATTATTGATTGTCACATTAAAAACACTGAGGTCAGTGTTATCAGAGATTAAATACTTCTTAAACAAATCCTGTTGATTTGTTTTTACTACATATTTACACTTATTGAAGTAATATCCTTTACACAAGTATTTGACATGTTCTCTGTACTTTGCCTCATAGAGACATGGGATGGAAATGGAGCCACCTTGTTTCACATACACTTTGTTAACTGATGTGATGCTGTTAACGCCTGCAAAATAACATGCCATATGATTTACCATAGTCATAATCATAACAGGCATCATATAAAACTCTTCACATATACAAATTAAAGTGACCATACTTTTTTTTAACTGACCTGTGAATCCAGAGATGATGAGAAGAATGACAAAGTAAGTATCCATTTGATTATAAGTTAGGTCAATAAATAGTGGATGAGTCAGTGATGGAAATGTATTGCTCTCTTATGTAGCCTGGCTCTGTCCAATATTCCTCTCAGCTAATTTTTTGCTGAATGAATTTTGGGTCTGGTTACACCAGGATAGTCTTGGCACAAAATACTCTAGTTCCTCATTCCTCATACTGTACATGTAATATTAGCCACTGTTCCTCATTTGTCACTTGGACAGTTTGTTTATGCAATAATAAAGTTTTTTACAAGTTTAAAATCCATAGTTTCATCCTGTAGGGTGAAAGAGTTTCTGTCTGTCTGACTTTTATCCACTTACATAAGATCAAGCTACAAACATGTATTACTATAATGTAATATTTATATAGCAAGCCATGATCAGATTATCATGCAGTCATGCATTTTAGCATTAATAACATATTAGTGGAATGAAAACAGTTTACAGAAAATGGCGGATAATTTTTTGGTTTTCTCAAAAATGATAATTTAACAAAATTATTTTATCCAAAGGAACTTTCAGTTAGTAGTAAAGACATTAAAGAGCAGGTAGGCTTAGGTTTATGGATCTTGCTAAATACAGGAAGGGCAATTGCAGGACTCAAACTTCCCCTATATTTCCACATCTCTTCCACATCTTTACCTTGCTCCAATAGTCTAGTAATGTTTAAAAAATCATATGGCTAGATCATTTCTAAAGTTAAGCTAGACCTTATGTACAGTTATTACAAGTGTATTGCTGTTTAAATAAATGTATTTTGTATTTGTTGGGTCCTCATGGTAGACAGGTTTATATTCGTGGACACTGTAGTCTATGACTTATATTGGAACTTACAATGTTCTGGTGGGAAGTGAACCATGCATGTGATAATGCAATATAACTACAGTATATTAGAATGGGTAATAACCAAAGTACTAGGCCTATCCAGCTGCAGCCGGTAGACTAACATGCCCTCTTCACTATACGACAGCACATGAACAGGACACTCCCCCTGACATAACTTCCTAGGCGCGCAGCACACACAAACAATTTTTACTTCCGGGTTAGCACTGTTCATTGGTGGCTGATGACGTTTAACTTTAGAGGATTGCGCGAAATATGAAACGAGATTTCGGGAATACATATTTCACTTTGAAACCAGCATGGAGTACGGAAAAGACAGGGTTGTTGCTTTGGTGGACATGGACTGTTTCTACGTCCAAGTGGAACAGAGGCTGAATCCAGCCCTAAAGAACACACCTTGTGTAGTTGCACAGTACAAGACGTGGAAGGGGGGCGGGTACGTTTGTAAATCCATATAGTGTATTGTTATTAACCGTAGTTGCTGGCTAGATACTGGTTTGAATTGTTAGCCCTACTTCTCAAAAATCGTGATTTAAAAGATTGTACATGTTCGTCACTAATATATCCACAGGCTGTCTAGTTGCGTTTACATTTAGTTTATCCATTTCAGAATCATAGCTGTGAGTTATGAAGCCAGAGCTTACGGTGTTACCAGGAACATGTGGGCAGACGACGCCAAGAAGCTGTGCCCAGATCTTCAGGTGGCTCGGGTACGGGAGTCTCACGGCAAGGCTGATCTCACACAGTAGGTGCTGCTGTGATATTGTGCTCTTCACATCACTCATCCTTGTGCCACAAACATGTCGTTGCGTTGCTTGAGTTGGAAGAATGCTATAGATACCACATAGCCACATTCAAAGGTAACCAATATCGCCACAATGTGTAGTTACAGGGAGGCCAGTGTGGAGGTGATCGAGGTAATGTCTCGGTTTGCTGTGATTGAGAGGGCCAGTATCGACGAGGCCTACATGGATCTGACTAGTGCTGTCCAGGAGCGGCTGAAGAACATGACTGAAAAAACGAAATATGCCCATCTGCTCAGGGCAACCCATATTCAGGGCTACCCAAATTCTCCTCATGGATGTGTGTCTGTAGAGGATATGGCTTTGGATAAAGGTGGGCATGTTGATAAACTTCTTGTGTAGTACTATTTGTTGGCACTATAGCAAGTATTTATGAGAATTGTATGGTGTATAGTAATAGATGCACTCCTATGTTGTAAATGCATAACTAAATGAGCCCGGATTGTTATTAGAACTATTGACAAATGTACTGATTGTAAGTGGTTGAGTTTGGATAAAGGCATTTGCAAAAATGCTGTAAATGCAAATGTAGTGTGATTGAACTTTCCTTGTCTGCCTTAGAGGAGCAGAGGTCCAGAGGCGTGCAGCAGTGGCTGGCGGCCTTGCCTGTGTGTTCGTCAGGGGAGCAGAGCTCTGCAGATCTGCAGCTAGCCGTGGGGGCGCTCATCGTAGAGGAGATGAGAGCGGCAGTGAAGCAACACACAGGCTTCCGTTGCTCAGCAGGGATATCGCATAATAAGGTGACCGATCTCCAGCATTAATTTCTAAGCAACTAGCTTGGTAAAAAAAATCACTATGTAAAGCTGTTTGATTTTGAATTTGAATTTAGCAAGCCTTCTCGAGAATGACTCACTGTACCTTTTTTAACTTCTCAACAACAAACGTGAAGGTGATTTGATTTCTTTGATTGTTGTTGCAATTGTCTTAGCTTGGTGTCCTTTATTGACAGGTGCTGGCAAAACTAGCTTGTGGCCTGAACAAACCAGACCGACAAACCGTCTTGCCTTTGGACTCTGTGGCTGAGCTTTTCAACTCTCTGCCTATAAGTAAAATGTGAGTTTAGCTTTATATTTATTTTAATCCTGTGTTGAGGTTCAGCTGCTCAGGTATACTACTTGAGCAGACATGGTCATCTGGTGTCAAGACCCAATCGACACACACATCTTTAGGCCAGCCCCTCACCTGAAAGGTCTGCTAACATCAGCGCTGTGTGTGCTGCTCTGTCTGTGCAGCCGTAACCTTGGAGGTAAGCTGGGTGCTTCCATCACAGAAACTCTAGGAGTAGAAAACATGGGAGAGCTCACTCGCTTTTCTCAGGCTCAACTGGGACAGCACTTTGGGGACAAAACTGGGTAAGATGGTCCAAATACACATTAGAATTGCAAGTAATTAAAAATGTGTTAACCAATTCATCTCTGCAAACTACTACATACTGTAGTTTGCATTGGTCTAATTCCTATCAATGCTTTAATTGAATTCTGAGCA
Source organism: Aphredoderus sayanus (assembly GCA_027564795.1). Taxonomy (NCBI): domain Eukaryota; kingdom Metazoa; phylum Chordata; class Actinopteri; order Percopsiformes; family Aphredoderidae; genus Aphredoderus; species Aphredoderus sayanus. The sequence continues at coordinate 4,407 of JAODUG010026777.1, forward strand.
TTTCACAGTATTGTATCCAGTATTTTCGCTATTGTGTAGTCAGTGGCTGTATGACTTGTGCCGGGGGATCGACTTTGAAGCGGTGAAACCCAGACAGCTCCCTAAGAGTATCGGCTGTAGTAAAAACTTCCCTGGGAAGACATCGCTTGCTACTAAAGAGCAGGTACCCTATTGTTTCCCTTGCCACTGTCCAAGATAATGCAGATTGAATTATTGAAGTTCCCCCTCATTAGGTGACAATCGTGGCTGCACATAAAATGAATGCGATTTGCAGTTATAAATGACAACCTTCTGTCTAGGTGCAACATTGGCTTTATCAATTGGCCCTGGAGCTGGAGGAGAGACTGACCAAGGACAGAGAGATGGTGAGGAGAAGCTATTAGTAGTCACTGCCGACCACTGTTATTTACTTGGCCTTATGCATACACCCTTGTATCTTTTGAGCACACCTATTGGCTGACATCTATTTCTTTTGTTCCCTTGAAAACATCTCCTTAATATATTATTTGTTCTGAATCCATTTCGTAATTGCTCCGCGCTAATAGAATGGCAGAGTGGCCAAACAGTTGACAGTTGGTGTCCGTCAGCTTGGAGACAAGAGGCAGAGCAGCTTCTCCCGGTGTTGTGCGTTGGCGCGCTATGACGCCACCAAAATCTCCACCGACTGCTTCGCCATAATCAAGAGTCTCAATGCAGCAGGCAACCACCAGGCTGCATGGTAACAGTTAAACCACAGCGATCCAGTTTACACGTGTCAGTACCAGTTGTAATGAACTGTGCCTGAGCCTGTGCAACATCACTCCCTTTTTCTATAGGAATCCACCCCTCACGCTGCTCCACATCTCTGCTAGCAAATTCAGTGATGCTCCTTCAAGCGGTGGCATCACTGGGTTCCTATCCAGCGACGTCACCTCCACCCAGGGTCATTTCTCCGCCACACAGTCCTGTAGCCAGTCGCCGTCTGGCCTGAAAAATAGCCCTGCGGCAAAACCACTTGGTAGGATTCAATGTCTGTTTCAAAAGGCAGCTGAGAGACAGAAGCAGCAGACTGCTACAGAAGAGGCAGCAGTGGAGGAGCACAAAGCTGTAGACGGCGAATGCTCGGTAACCTCCACTGCTCAGCAGGTGGCGTCCTCTGCGGTGGAAAGGCAGCCCGACTGTCCTGCCGGGCCTTCCTCTCCCTCTTCAGTATCAAAGAGCCCTGTCAGGTCACACAGTGGTATCGCTGTCTTTTTTCAAAGGAAGAGATTTGAAAGAAGCATACATCCCCTAACCTCTCCATTGTGCAAGGTTGAAACAGGAAGTAGAGATGGGCTTGATGAGGGGAGCTCCAATTACACTGCAGTGTGTGACACAAGTGTTGTGACAAGAGAGCACACTCGACCGAAACACATCTTGGAATGTACAGCTCACCATTTGCTATCGGAGGAAGGACTGGAGGTTGTTTCAGGGGAATCCCATTCTTTCTCAACTCCCATTGTTCCTGCAGAGCCAGATCAGCCCTCTTCTTATTCGCCCTGCAAGGACCTGGTACACTGTGAACGTTGCGGAGAGGAGGTGCTGGCCTGGAACCTGCCTGAACACAATGACTTCCACTTCGCCAGGGATCTACAAAACTCTTTCTCTTCTAAATCTACCACTCAGTCCATCTCCTCCTCTTCTACTGTCCCTCTATGCACTCCCAGAATAGGTGGAGCAGGCCACTCCCAGTTGTCCAGAGGAAAGTCCAAGTCCAGGGGTCAGTCAGGACCCCAGTCGAAACGTCCTCGTTCCCTGGGAGGTAGTGCAGGCACTTTGGATTCTTTCTTTAAAAGAAGATGAGGTTCTACTATGGGGATAAAAATAGAAATATGTGGACTATTTTCAATAATGTAAGAAAAATCTGTTATTTATTGTTTTAATAACATGTAGTTTGATTGCTGAAATGACACAATATTGTAACCTTTCTGACTGATCTTTATAAATATGCTGCATCTGTAAAGATTATGCTAAGATTAAACAATGATTTTAAAGACCTGATGTCTGGTTTTCAAGATAACATGATTTGAAACAGATCAAAATGTGTACATCCCTTTCAGACCTCAAATAAATACAAAATACAATACAATTTTTTTGTTGCTTGTTTAGTAGTCAGTAATTTGTCACTAGTACCACTAGGCTGCTATGTATCTAGGCCTTTTTTGGAACCTGCAGCTGTTAATGGAAAATAAGCTTTTGAATATACAAAACATACTGTAGGCAAGTAAGGCTTAAATAGACATTTTGATCAACTTCTCTTTGCTCTGTTATATTTGGATTGAACTGTATTTAAAAGTAAACTGTGACACACTTTCCGTTAATGCATCATGAATCCAATTAACATCCAAAACATCCATAACATAATGCCCATAAATGTCAGAGGTTAATGTAGCTTTTGCTTATTTCTTTGTAATGACATGCTCAAAAACATTATCAGATAAGCATTCTTTAAAAAACTACAAAAGAATTAGTTAATTTAATAAGTGCTCCTACATTTGCATATCCTCACTAAGAATAGTACTGAGCAGAGGCCATGGTTAATTTGAAAGGATTAGCCCACTCAACAACTCTAAATGTAAGGCCTCAAAACAACAAATAAGCCCTAACCTATTCATTTTTACTCAAAGGATTTTTGCTGTTCTGGCATACATTAGTGTTCCCCTTATAGAAGGGAAAGCCTTATAAGGAATAGTAAATAGTATTTGTTAATGAGCCATGCTGTTTGACCCTCCTGACAAAAACAACAAATTGAAGATGATGATTCATGAGTCCATGTTGATAACATTTTATTTATGTACACCATGATATACAAAGTATCTGTACATAAATATATATACAGAGTGTGTGTGTATGTATATATATATAGGTTGTTTTGTTTGTGTGTGTCACCCAAAAGACGATTAAAACACAACATTTTAAATTTAAAAGAACAGTCCCTTTTCATTTTGTAACATTTTCAAACAGTGTTGGTAAAGGCCTCAGAACAGTCGGGTGGGAAAAACGGTGTTGCAATAAACTCTGTAAAACCCCTACAAATCGATAAAACAAATGCAAATATTTATGTGCTATAAAATATTTTGGTTGATCTAACATTATTTTTGTGGTGCACAAGAACTGCATAACCATAATATATATGCCTCAAAACTGAGCACATTAATTGTTTGCCATCAGATCTAAATGAGAGCAATTTCAACATATTTATCAAGTCAACATGCAATAATGTAAGACAGCTGAAAAGACCAATAGTAGCCTTAAACACAGCAGCACATGTTTCATACATCATCTTATGGATGTCAAACCTATTTAATGTAGCACCAACATAAGTTGTTACAGATGGTAGTTCCATTAGGCACAGCGTTATACCCCTTCAACACTAGTGACATCGGCAACTGTAGGTCAAACACAACAATTAGTACCATTAGTACCTAAAAACACAACGACCTCAAACTGGCAACTCACATAAGTGGCAGCTTTACATACTGTCTAAAACGTATAATCAGACACACAAACTATTGCAATTCTTTGGAAGAAACATCGTCATCTTTTATGTGACTTCTTTATGCAGACAACTGGAAACTCATCTGGAGTAGCTAAGAGTGGAATGCTGCACTAGTAGAACTGGTATTTCCTGAGTAATAAAGCAATGATAGGCAGTAACACGGTACATTAGCTCACTGAGCTACCCTGAGGCATTATGTGAGTAATACAACGTGCCTAACATTGTTAAGGTTAAAAAGTGAATGCCTAAATATTCTCATAGATAAAACTGATTGAAAAATTGTTTTGTGCATATTCTACAAGACTTAATGTTATGAAGTGCAACATGTTCAAACATATTGTGGAGGAAATTAATTTTGTGATAATCTGACTAGCGTTTTTTTTGGAAGAGGAAACATCAAATATTCACAATGCAATGACAATTATGTATCAAATTAAAAACTTCTCAATAAGGCACGGTACTGGTGAAAAATGCGACGGTCATGACATCTTTGACCAATGACCCATATTTGTAGCCCCACATGCGAGTTAAACATAGTTCTGAGTCATTTGTATAAATTTGTAAACATAAAAATTTACATTATTTCAGTGCCATTTACTGATAGAACACTGGCGTTCGGTTTTAGTGCGAGTGTGTGAGAGAGTAAGTGTGTTTAGAGAGCACGAGTGTGCATAAACTTCATGTGTAGGCAGTAGGAGACTGGGTGAAACAGGATGTGTGCCATCTCAGTGCTACTATGGTAAGTTATACTCAACGGACAAGACAAACAAAGCTATACATCCTGTTTTGTAATTTAGAGATGTTTAGTGACAGCGAGACTGCCGGGGAAATATTTCTTTATAAAGAACCTGGTTGTGACAGGGATGACGTGTCATTCGTGGGTGTTTTTTTGTGGCCTCTAGATGGCCTCGTCCTCGCTGTGGGATAGCTGGTACTGGGCGACTGGCTGTAGCTTGGTGACGTGGCCGATGCCCTTGGTCACACCGTGTCGGAACAGCAGCTTGGCTCCCACCTTAAGGTACTCTGGGTGCTTGATGAACTTAAAGCGAACTACAGCCTTCTCACCGGTCCTCAGCTCCTCCTACAGAAAACACATGTAGACGGGTAAACCCAACTAAAGGCATTACTGTGTCGTCATGCCGACTGCACTATCCCAGGGCCTACCACATAGTAAGCGCATAGCCGTGATTAGATGCCTGTGTTTATCCTGTGAAGGCACAAACTAGTCCTTTGAGAGAACTGAGGGGCTAACCTTGCCGTGCACAGCCACCACAGTGGCGGTCTGTCTCACATTGCCGACGTGCACCGTGACCTGGAAGCCCTTGTGGAAGGTTTTGGCATGGAACAGCAGCACAATCTCAGCCTCGAACAGCCAGCAGATTGTGGGATCCATCTCCGGGCTGACCATCACCATACCCTGGGAGAGGACGGACACAAGATCTTATTTTAATCAGTTTATTTTATTTTCCTAGTTTTTCATAAAACTTCCCTCACCAACTCCCCCCAGTTGTAAATGGACCACATTTATATAGCACTTTTATAACCTTGCGGCCACTCAAAGCACTGTAACATGATTGCCTCACGTTCACCCATTCACACACACACACACACGAGCTAAAATGCGTTTCCCCAACCACTGATGCCAGATGCATTCGAAGCCTGACCTTGCGCAGCAGCGAGCGGTCAAAGCTGCCCAGGGCAAGAGTAGCAGCCTGGCCTGCCCTGAGCACCCTGCAGGCTGAGCGGTTCCTCTGGATGCTGCCCACGGTCAGCTTGTGGAAGTGGCCCAGGTCCGTAGGCCCCACCACGAGCTGCTCCCCCTCACGGCAGATACCGCTGGAGCACCCAGGAGTACGGAGAGTTACAAAACAGTGTGTGTGGGGGGGGGGGCATGGTCACAAGTAGGTTGTAAAGAGAGTCTCACAACGCTCACCTGTACAGAGTCCCACCAACTACCGTCCCCACCTCAGGCACCGTGTAGATCTCATCCACCTGTAATCGAGCCCACAGTGCTATCAATCACACACGTGGACTCTGCAGTGCAGTCAAGTGTTCCTCTTGGAGCCCAACTGATTAGATGTATCCAAGGGCAGATAGCCCATATTGTGCTATAGCAGATATATTCAAACGATCTTTGATAACCTATTGTTAACCAATATTTGAGGGAACCTTATTAAAATGTTCATTGGAAATAATTGATTCCCACATGAAGACGTTGGTATCATCCAGCATCAGTCAGGCTCTAGATGCACTGGCACACTGGGAGACACGTGCAGGCATTCTTCACACAAATACCTGGAACTCGGTGAGCTGCTGCATAAGCTCCTCTTGTTCCTTGCTGTTACTGAGGGGAGGGATGATGTTGAAGAAGACCTTGAGCAAATCTAGGCTCTCTCCAGACACGCTGGACACGGTGAAGATGGGTGTGATGCTGCACAGAACAACACGTTTTCACCCCATTACAGGTCTCAAAAGCACACGGAGATGTACACTATGTATACAAAACAATTCACATCTTTAGGAAATGTGCATTAATTGCATGAGGAAATTCTATTAAATGTGTATTTTGATTACCTACTACTCTGGCCGAGAGCTGCATTTGCATTTCTCTCTAAAAATGGGCTGTAGTGAGTGGCCATGGTGGTGAGGCAGAGAGCATCATCTACTAGTAACTCTCTCAATGCATTAACCCTTGTGAAGTCCTTTGAGTCAAAATGACCCAAATCACTAGCTCTTTGTGGCAGATAGAAGGCGCTAAACCTAATTCCACAACTTACACAGACATATGATGTGCACTGCTGGCACAACAAAGTGTGTGTTTGAAACCAGAGGACTTTCAAAAGGGTTAAAAGGCACAAAAAAAACCAACTCAAATAAATAAATAAATACACAAAGCAATGCATATTAAAAAACACACAAAATCATACACAATCACATGGGGCTGCCGGGTAGCCAAATGCGATATTTTTAAAAGGACATCACGAGGGTTAAGTGAAACCCTGTGTGGCAATGTATCAGCAAACCCCAGCTATGCAGCTGGTTACGCAACTGTAAGCTAATCGTTTTAGTCAAATTCCACCAACTATCTCCTCGCAGTCCGCTAGTTTATCTAGTTTATCACAGCACACCACAATATCCTAGCCTTTGCAATGTGTTTCCAAGGTGTTGTGCGGAGCTTGTGAGGGAGCACCCATTAAAATGGAGGGGTGTTTGTGAGTTTGAATTTAGCAGGTGTTCTCCAGAATGACTCGCTGTACCGTTAACGTCCGCGTGTTTACCACTCACGCCACCACGCCAACACAAATAACTGCCAGTGTGTTTTTGTTGCCGTAGGCTGTGACCCTGCTACCTGGGCGACTGGGCGAAGCGCTGCGCTGCGGTGACGGCGTCGTCCGTGCTGCCCACCACCAGGGGCACCTTGTTGCAGCCCGGCTGCTTCAGCACGCGCTCCAGCTGGCGCACCGTGCGCTCCACGGTGGGCCGCGTGCACACGTCCGTCTTGCTCACCACGATGAAGATGGGCACCTTGAGCGCCATGGCGAGGCCCAGGTGCTCCCGCGTCGTGCCAGCTGGGGGGGGGGAGGGGCGCAGTGAGAGTCTATTGGTCACAGTACACGGGCGCCTCATTGGGGAGACATGGGACAGTAGGTCCCGGTGCCTTTTGGCAGGTACACGGCTCATCATCTCCACTATACGCCCTGTGAAGGACAAATCGAGGGTTCAGAATGGTAGAGCGTTCTCACCGATGCCAATATTTGCACTGACGACAAGCATCGCAAAATCTGGGCAGTAGCTGGTGAGGCCGAAGATAGTGGTCTTCAGGTACTTGTGGTGGCCTGCCAGGTCAATGAACGTGATCATTTTAGAGGCACTCTCGCAGATTTCCTCTGTTGTCCGAGACTCACTGTAATTCACAACCTGGCCCAAGAAAAACACAATAGTAAGTATCTTAAGTATGGTATCCTATGGTGTTAAACGAAGACCACTAAAATTGCATAGAACTAAGAGGGACAAGCTTAACTCTTGATGATAATTGTTAATGTTATGGGTATGTACACGCCACTATATTATTTGAATATTACATTGTACGCAATGCTCAAAGTCTCAAGCAACAGGGAACTGGCAACAGGGAACTGGCCCAGAAACGTTCTCCACTTCATTTGAAGCTGCTCCAACACCATCATTTCCCATTTCTCAGTATATATGCTCTATACTGTTGTGATTATAATCAAATTCAGCATCACACTTTCTCCAGCATCACATACCACACATTTAATTGAAGTGGCTCATACTGAAAATGGGATGTGGTGGAAGCGTGACCATGAATTGCGTATCAGACCTATTCATGTTCCCTTTTTTACTGTGGCAGAAAATTGCCCATACACCTAACCCTAACTGTGCCCAGTGGTCGGATGCCGCCTTGCATGGCTGACACCATCTGTGTATGAACGTGTGTGTGAATGGGTGAGGCAATCATGTACAGCGCTTTGAGTGTCCGTTAAGTTGGAAAAGCGCTATATAAATGCAGTCCATTTACTACTACAGCCATTTCTGTCTAATCAACTTCTCAAAATGCTTCCCACCTCTCCTTTACTGTTGAAGCCCAGGATCTCAAAGCTTATGCTTGAGGTGCGTCCAGTCTGGATCTCATGAAGGTGTCTGAAAAGGTTGAGTCTTGCCCGTCCTCGACCATTGTCCAGCTCACCCTGCGTCAAAACTCCTAAAAGAGTGGATTTGCCCGAATCCACATTTCCCAGGACAGCAACGCGAAGGTCCAGGAACTGAGGGAAACACACACACACAGAAAAAAAACATTACACATAGTAAGCTTTTGAAATATATGGTCACTTTAAATTGATCAAGCTTGTGCAGTGTAGTGCAGTGTACAGTAGGGCCAAGATGGCTCCTTAGGAGAATACCCTAACAAACCTGCTGGTCATCGGGCACTTTGCGAATGAGAACTTCTGCAATCTTATGAGGAACATCAGAGTCATAGTCCACCCCCCGCTCTCTGAGGACAGTGATGTCAGCTCCAATTCTACGAGAATGGTCAATCAAAAGCACATTTACCATTATGATACCTCCTTTCACGTATTTAATTCAGCATAACAACTATGAATTGCGTATGACTGACCAGGCAACTTATGTATGGAAAAGTTCAAATATTAATGTTACTCACAATTGAATTGAATAGAAGTTTACAAAAGACATATTTACAGCCATAGAGTCAAATATAGGCTAAACACATTTTTATTATATGATAGTGAGATAGTACTAAATAGTATACTATGGGCAGGATAGGCTAGCCTACCTGAAAACATCCTTTGATAATGATACAACTCTTTGATAATTGTATTAAGTTGCTCTTAATAAAAGACGTAAGTGTAATTGTAATATTGTAACCTTCCTGTAATTAAAGCCTTACTTCTCTGCCATTCGGTGGAGGGTCTTTAGTGATGCCCTCATGTCTTCCTCTGACAGGCCAACCAGCATCCCGTTGTCCTCAACACCAATTTGATAGACAGCTTCCCCCCGCCCCTCTTGAAGGCGCCATTTCATTTGTGTGGCCAGGTGTTCAAAGCGGTATTGTGTGGGATTCACTAACTTCAGCTATGGAAAGAAATGCTCTAAAACTTTATTCTAGACATAAAAATGCAAATGTATTGTAAATGAATAAAACTGTATTTAAATTTAAATAAATAAAACAAAAAATACACAGATATATAAATATACAGTAGTAGTGTATGATAATCATCTGTAATGTGAAACATGAATGGCTGCATAACTGAAAAAACAGACAAATATGCTGAGGTGAAACAGCTGTTATGACCATCTTAAAAATGTGTGGAAATCCAGACTGTGACGATTTCTTTGCACCTTTGTTGCTATCTTTGTGCAACAGTACACTATCGACTGGATATACTGTTTGTCTAGAAACTAAAAAAAAAGTTATTATATATATACACACACACACACACACACACACACACACGCACACACACACACAGTATCAAACAAATAAAATCCAGCTTTATTTCAAAACAGTCATAGCAAGAATTGTAGGTATTTTTATAAAATATTTTATACTGCCATCTAGTGGCCTAGATGTAGGACCTGCGTGTCAAGGTCAAGACAAGATACGCAGGTCCCATTATAGCTAAAAATAGCTGGTCAGTCAGCCAGTCTGTTCAGTGTTATGTGGGGAATAAATCAATATATTTAGTTAACTATACAAAATTAACATTAACGTGTGGTTTTAAAAGACACAGTGTCATAATAATTAAATAGCATTGCTTACCTTATACTCTATATTTCCCTCTTCAGCCTGAGAGAGAGGCAGGGGAGAAAGATACGAGACAGAAAGTGACAACAGTTGGCAGTGTGGACTGGAGTGACAATAAAATACAGAGAACACCAATTACATTGAACATGTCACTTACGGGAACAGCTTGTTGCTGTCAGTTATTAAAAATGTATTGTGGTTTAGCTACTGAATGTGCTGCTAGATAAAGTTAATCGATGTGAAACATTTATATTTTCATCAATAAGGAAATGACGTCCATTCTATTAAGTCCCTGCCCGTGGCAAGAACCCGTTTCCTGCTTGGCTTGCTGCTATTTACAAACAGTACAGCTGTCTACTAGCTAGGTCTGCTAGAGTATACCTAGTTGGTAAATACACGTCTGTAACCAGAGACAGGACCATATCCATCACACACCAATTTAGGATGGTTTAACCTGCTCCTGTTGGACACTGACTCAGTAACATATAGTTACAATAGTCTATGTTTTGGCTGACTGGGTATAAAGGTAGCAGAACTTAGCGACAACCCTTCTCTCTTCATTCATTTCCCTTTTCTGATTACGTGTCAGAAGCTTACAAGTTCGGCGCCAACCGTACACTGTACCGTAGCCTATATAAAGGCAAACTAAGCAACATTTGTGTAATGTGTAATGCATTACACTTCTGATGATTTCAAAAAATTTCCCCGCGCAACTATTTTTTAAATAATATTAACGTTGACTACTTCGACACATAACATACCTCCGGAGGTAGATATGGGGGGTTATTGCTTGATTTGGCGTTCCGAGAAGGACGGCCCTTTGACCTATTGTAGTGCTTTGTACCAGCCTTTTTAGAAACTGCTCCAAAGACATTTCCCGGGTTGGAACTAAATCCTTGAGATCCACAAGTCTGTGCTGACCCGAAAAGCTCTGACACCCGCGTATCCATTAAATTGGAACCTCGCGTTAAGTATTTAGACTATAATGTTATGTGAGCCTATTAATTAGAACTTTGCCGAATCAGACCGACTATTATGTTTGCAATCAAATTATCCCAATTCGCGGTAGCTAAGAGGTCCCAAAAGAAAACAAAACCCCAACCCCCCCACTTCCAACAGGACAATAACACCACCACCGTCCTCGCAGTAGTTTCTATGTAGGAGTTGGCTAGATTTACGTCAGAAGCCGAAAGTGGAGTGCGTGGTTTTTATTCCAACAACGCCTGAGTGGACGGTGTTTAATATGTTCCTCTAACATAGAACGGTGTCATTTAAACACCGCCCATTTAAGCGTATTTTATAAAATGTATGGCTAGAAAGGTTTTGCTCCCTTTTGCATCAGCCGAATATGGAGATAAGAGCGGTCAGGCCCAGGGTGTGACTGAAGTACAGATTACCCAGTAGAATTTAACTTCAGAGATCATGCTATAATGTTATATAATATAGAGGTTAAATACACATTGTAGTTTCTATGCACGTTTTCATATTATTTTTATTGATATGATGGTAATGATGATGATTATGAGTAGTACCAAGTGGTGAATACTGTCATGATACTGATATGATAAATAATGATAAAGTTCAAGAAATAAGGTCGAGGAAAGGGGGTCTCAAACAAACTTTAGGCCAGAGCAGATGAATAAACTAGTCAGATAAAATACATACATGTAAATACAATACAAAAAGTGCCTGAGCATGTGCTGAGTGAGCCTCCATAAATTAATCGCTTGGATTCATATCTGCTGCATAGGGAACAAAACAGAGTAGATGGATGCATGGATGAATGAATGGAATACTTTCATGAATGACTTTTATAACTAGAAAAGGGTAATGACACATTTTGTCTAATAATGTAGATATTTTAATTTCATAGTAATACTATTGTAGTTATACTACTATAATACTATTAAAACAAATTATATAGTAAGTGTGTATACTACTAATCTATTGAAGTTAATAGTATGATTTTTATGTTATTATATAGTATTTGCTTGAAAAGGTCTAGATTCTATTTTAGATAATAGTTTCCACTAGACTTTTTTCTGGCTTTACTTCTCCATTTTCGATATTGATGGTTTTTCTTAACTTTTAAGTGAGTGATTTTAAGTGCGTAAATAAAAGTTTCAGACTGTTGGAATTGCTGAAGCTCGGCCCAGATGGGACAGATGGCCTGTGACGTATGGGCGCTGCCCATTCTGTCCTGGCTAAAAGAAGCCTGGGGATGTTTTCCAGACCGTAGTTCCTCCACACGAAACCTTCATGTTTCTCTTTCTCTCACTCTTTCTCTCTTTTGAAAAAAAGAAATGATTTGTCCACTGTTTGTTCTGCTATGTGTGGGACTCCTTTACCAAAGCTCGAGCGCAGTGACCATGGATAAACTAGCAGAAAACAAGCTTTGTGCTGATGAAGAGTGCTCATGTAAGTCAGACTATTATAACATGCATGGATTATGGTCTTTATGCTGTCTTCACATAATATATGATAAGATAAGATGAGATAAGATAAAAAAAAGGTCTTAGTAAAGCAAGGACATAATTAGATTAGCCTACATTTTAATTCAATAATATATATGTGTTTTGCTCTAGTGTCTTATTTGTGTACTTTTCAGATGTTCTTTCCTTGGCCACAGCCTTAGATGACTTCACAGCTCCAGATTGCAGATTCATAAATATCAAAAAGGGGCAGATGGTTTATGTGTATTCTAAACTCTTACCAGAGGAGGGCGCTGGTGTCTTTTGGTCTGGAAGTGTATGTGCATACTTTGCTTTGTGCCATTCTTCTACAATTCAAATATGCCTGCTTGTTGTATTATACTATATTATATTATATATATTTCACAATACACCTGTTAATGTATTTGTATGGCCACATTATTCTCTTTGACAGGTTTATAGTGAGCGTTATGTGGACCAGATGGGTGTCATTGGCTATTTCCCAGCAACCTTATTGAAGGAGATCCAGACCTTCAAGGAGGAGTCAGTTACAATTCCCACAACTGTAAGATTATCCAAAACAACAATTTAAATAGTTAACAATACAAGAAGGTCAATAACATTTCAGTCCTAGAAGTGTGATTTATTTCTCTCTTATTTGCAGGAAACAGACTTCTACTGTTTTTGAGACATCTTTTCGTACACTTAATGATAAACAGGTATACCACATGAGACTTCAGAACACCTTTCTTGTTCAGTGATTTTTCATTATTTGCTATGGTTTTGAACAAGATTGGAAAGGACAGTTGGAAAGATATTTTTTGCTTTGTTGCCACAATTTGCTTGATGACATATTTTTCACAATCTTGATTATTGTCAAGAGTATACAATATAAACATTCCTGCCACCATTCACCAATGCCAAGTTAAAATACTATATAACACTATATTTGGAATGAAGAGTAGCCATATGGATGGCCCTGAAACACTTGTTTTGCTTAGCAGGTTGGTCAAACACAATTTTAAGAAGAATACGCATGTATGTAAAGGTCTTATTCATGTTGTTACTCTTACCATAGATCTTGAGATGTACAGTATAGTACTTTCATTAAGTTATGTGATTAAGCACCATAAAGGGCAAGTGCTGTGCAATGTAATAATATCCATGCACCCACCCTGATTTTTGAATTTGCATTGCTTCAAAGCATTAAAGGCTATTATACTTCTGTTATGTTATGATATTATATCATTTAATATATTCATTGACTTAGAGAGTTTATAAAGGCAGCATGAAGGCGTTAATGATGCACCCATACAGTGGCATAAGCACCACTGCATTTGTGTATTAAACTGAGAGAAAAAAGGTCTGCTCTCTTTCTTATACTTAAATTCCAATTGACCGTAAACACAGCTCACATACTTTAATCATATGTAATAATATCCTTTCAAATGAAGCATTTCAGGTAATAAACCAGTTTCAACCCACAACACTTTGAGAAGATACACTAACACAAGATACAGTAATGGCAGTAATACTCCACTGGTTGGCAGTATTAACTAACAAGTAATACTTTTCAAGGGATATACATGCTTGACACCAAATCTGCTTAGTGAGAAAATTATCTCCATTTATGAGCTGTAACTGTCACCATATTTTTCATAACATATTATTTTACATATATTATATACATTATATATATATATATATATAACATACATTTTTTTTCCTATATTATATTTATAGTATACTGTATGTGTGAGACTAAAATACATACATATATGGACCTTCATCTGCATTATACTCATTTTGATTCCACTGTCTGATTATATTAGCTCAATCAATTTCTTCCCTTTTCTGTTGACTAGTTGAGCAGATCTGTAGAAATGTCATTTTTATTATGGAGGATTCATTGTTTTGTTGAGCTACAATTTATATTTTAGAAAGAAGTATATTTTCTAACATGCATTTCTAAGGATAACATGTTTTTCCTACTTTTACTCTTATTTTATATCTGCTATTTCAGAAAAGGCATTCTTAAAAATGAAAGCTGCAAGTCATGAAGCATCACATGGTAAAATCAATCTTCTTTCTCCTTTGCTTCCTACTGGTCAATACAAACCTGTTTTTACTTGCTTCATCCAAGAAATGCCACTGGGAAAATATAGTCTCAAACATGACTGCCCTCCATATAGCCTTATTATTAAAACACGACTGCTTGCTTGTATTTTTAATTGACTGCAGGAGTAAAAGCAAAGAAGACAATTCTATATTTGCTGCTGCATCTTTAAAAATGATTCCAGTTTATCAAAAATAACATGTAATTCAAAATACATGGTTCTTGGTCATGCTTCAAAAACATAATGAACACACAATTTATGTCAAACAAACAAAATAAATAGGCTTACTCCACCCGCATTTCCTCTCCATTTTCCAGTGTTAAACTCTGATGCCAATAACATAAAGCCCTCAGGCTTTTTCTTACTATACATATCTGTTGGAAAAGGTTATGGATTTCTCACTCCTCTTGTATATACTACATACTGTATAAACAGTATAGAGGATATAAATAAAACAATGTTCTTTTGCATATCAACAACTTGTCATTCTTATTAGTCAGTGCTGTGTTGCAAATGTGAATGTAACAAGGTTTGTCAGCATATATTTTCTTCAAGAGTGACACCTGGAAAACATCGGCTCACTGCTTATTTAATCCAAATCAATCAATAATTCAACATAAATCACATCAAGCCACTGGCCCAGCGATGTCCTTCCAATTGAATTACAATGGGTTTGGCATTCAAAGCATTTACATGTTGATGCAAATACATGGTATATGTAACTGGCAGCAAAGTATTGTTTCATATAGAGAAAAGGCTATAAGAAGGATATTGAATATAGGAAATGTGTTTCAACGCTATATTGTATTATAAGTTACTGTCTCTGACTCTTCTGTTAATTCTGTCTATACATTTTTACAGTGTAACAAAAATACCAAGTACTGTATTACTCATCAAAGTGACTCACGTCACTATCTACCTAAACGGTATACCAGGGGTCTGCAACTTGTGGCTCTTGAGCCCCTCTACAGTTGTTCCCTATGGGGTTGACAAACCCCACTGTGAAATATATATATAGCCTGTCTCCTCTGATTTTGACAGTATATCCAAATAAATCCCTCTACGGGAGCCAATACATTATCGTGGTGGAGAGGTTTGTGTGCCCCTATGAACCTGAGGGCTGTGTTGTCTGGAGCCTTGTGCTCCTGGTAGGGTCTCC
>JAODUG010026788.1:3529-11029 GCA_027564795.1 Aphredoderus sayanus
GATGGAAAGTAGGGAGAAGCTGGGCTTTCAGCCATGAACACAGCACACAGTGTGTGTGTGTGTGTGTGTGTGTGTGTGTGTGTGTATGTGTGTGCGTGTGTGTGCTTGCATGCGTGTGTGTGCATGTGTGTGTGTGCATGTGCGTGTGTGCGTGTGTGCGCGTGCGTGTGTGCGTGTGTGTGTGCGTGTGTGTGTGTGCGTGTGCGTGTGTGCGCGTGCGTGTGTGCGTGTGTGCGTGTGTGTGCCCTCTTGCATTTTTATGAAGTTAATCCTGGCTGGGCCAAGTTAGCCTGGCTGTGCATAAATAATCACTTTAGCAGAAGTTCAAACAGCATCAGTATGCATGACCTCCCCAGCTCCATGACACTAGCAACTAGGACAACAGGCCTCTGGAGCACTGCTATCCTTCTGCTAATGAACAGAGGACAGGAGAGCAACAAGAGGAGAAGAAAGGGAACAGAAGACAAGGGGACAGTAGGGATGATGATAAAGAGAAAAGAGCGACATGGTTTGTACATCTTAGTGGAGGGGTTCTTTCCACACATCCTGATCCTGGCCTCCTTTAGTCCTCCTCAGCCCGCGACAGCTCCAGTCAGCTCCAATACCACCAGCTCAGCTGAACTTGAGGCAACACCTGGCTCTGTGTGGGGCCTGACAGATCCAAAATGGCTGACCGGTAACCACTAGGGGCCCTGTAACAAAGCCACATTCCACTCCCACAGACTTACACTATAACCTCAGACCAGGGTGGGATATTTGAAATGTAAACAATGAGATGTTATTCTGTTCAATGGGACAACTGGTTCTCATAATGGGGGGTAGGGGTGGGTTGATGTTTTCTGGGTATATTGGTGATGGATATGTTAGTCGAGGCCAAAGCAAATATAGAAAATCATTGTTAATATTTATATTAAATTAACTAAATCAGGTTGTATATGGTAATAAAACCTTTTTCACAGTAAAATATTTAGATAGTCATTATTCCTCAATGCATACACATTGTCTCAGTGAATTATCTGGCTCAAGTTGTCAATCCGCAGACTATGACACAGTGTTATATTGTTTCAAACGTCCTTTTCAAGTAAGTCATATTGTCAAGCATCCAACACAACAGCCAACACATGCTATCATGTGACTCCCAGGTCTGATCTGGACAGGAGCTGACAAGGTAATTACTAAATGGATGGGTGGATAGATGGATGGATAGACGGATGGATGTAAGGAGGGAAGGGTTAAAAGAAAAAAGGGAGAGAGAGAGAGCAAAGGACTGGTGGAACATGTGTTGCTGTCAATCTCTAGTCTAATCCCCTGGATTTTTTCTGCCTCTCTTTCCCACGTTCTCACTGTTAATTGATAAACAGGGAGGGAACGATTCCCCATGACTAATCGCCTGGCTGTGTGTGTGTGTGTGTGTGTGTGTGTGGGGGGGGGGCAGTTATGTTTGCATTGGCTGTACATTCAAAAAAGCCCTTGGCTTGACAAAGTTTCAAGGATTCCAAGGAAGTGGAGTCTGTGTGTGTGTGTGTGTGTGTGTGCGTGTGTGTGTGTGTTTGTGCGCGTGTGTGTGTACGTGCATGCATGTGTCTAAGAAATCAGACTCCACCAGACCACTAAGAATGTGGTGGCGTGCACAGAACCGCGTGCATAACTTGCTATGCTATTCCATGATAGCACCACATTGCTTGATTCTTGCTGTTTCCTACCCACAATGCATTTGACAACATAAGATTGTCCCTTGGCTTCACAACTGTTAAACTGTGAACGTTTTTGTTTAAAATGCACGATGTAAACAGAGGATATGTGACACTTTGGATAGAGAATGGCATTGTGATCAATTCAAAAGCATTTTTCAGGATGTTCTGTAATGCAATGTATTTGCCTTGTGTTTTGATTTAAAAAAATATATAATTCTAACATACACATGCATTTCCGATAGGCTACAAAATAATGAAATATGTCCCTAGGACAAACGGTGTGTGTTGCATATGGTTCTGATTCTCAGGGATGTCAAGCAACACAAAGTCTATCTAACTCTTTTGGTTATGACCCATCCCATGAGACTACTCCCACACACATACTGTAACCCCTTAGTCATACAACTATACACCCACACAGCTCACTCCCACATATAGCCCTCCTTCTTCCCCACGGCTCATTTCCATGACAAATCAGAGATCAAATGCAGATCTAGGCTGGACGACGCGTTATACAGTATGTTCTTGTCTGGAATTTTGTTTCTCTTCCGGATGTTTTTTCATTCGAGTTCCTCACTCTGTCTTCCTTTTTGGCTCACCATAAAATAACCCCTCCAAATATTGATAAAACAAAAAATCTGAAAGAATTTCAGACGATAATATTGCTTATTTAAATTTTCTTTCACTGGCATACAGACACATTTTCATTCGCTTTGTCTTAAAGTTATTTTCCGCGCACTAAGAAAATTTGGTGAGTGTAACCAGGCCTGCATACCTCTGCTACGGTGAGATTAGTTTGGCACAGATGTTTGGACTGGCGTGAAGCTCAGTTGAGAGCAAAGATGATAGTCAGATAGTCTGTCTGGCTGGCTGACCCACAGACAGGAAATAGAGTCTGTAGACCTGTCTAGCAGCCAGATGGGACAGGGCGACTGATATAATAGGTCAAGAGGATTTCACAAATCAGTCTGAAATTCTCAAATTTCCATTAGCCCCAAGATAATTATAATTACTTCCTGGTTTGGGATCACCATTGTGAGAACTATACAGAGGGAAAGTCAGTAAAGCACCACAATTGCAATATTAAGCATGCACACTGTACACTACATATATGCCTAACATGTCTCTTGTAGACTTAACAGTACCACATAGATAGTCAGGGTCAGTAACAGACAGATATGCTGACAGATATGCATATACCTGTTCTGAGCCAGTGCTGCTCTGCTTTATATCTAATTGGAGCAATCATAATAATAGGTCACTAAATCTCCACCATTAGCTCATTATGGACAGGAAACAGAGACTGGCGTTTACCACCAGCTCTCTTCTGGCCCATAACTGCAGCCGGGCCTCTCAATCAAAAACTCCTGTCCTATTGGTTTGGACTGGATTAGCTGAGTCTATTTTTAGAAGTGTCTGTGCTTTTTCATTTCCACATAGTAAACTGTACCTGGTAACAGTGTACCTTGAGGCCATGAGCAGGGGGAAATAGAAAGCTCCACTCCCAGACAGCATGGGGCACCGACAGGGAACTGCTGCACATCGTAATGAGCCTCTCCCTGGGGCATTGACCCCAGCTCCCTGGAGACCTCTCTGGAGCCTGGATGCCAATTTACTGGTCCTTGTGGCTGTGGGGATGGGGGGGATTCATCTTTTCTTTACTCTTTTCCTTTCTTTGCCCAGGTCTTCCTCCCCATGTCATTCCGATGCAAGAGCGAGGAATTCCCCTATTTTGCCGGCTATGCTCGCTGGCTCTGAATGGGCCCGGGTGCTGTGGGAGCAGAGGGTGGAGGCTTTGAGGAGGGTGGGGAGGGGTTGAGGGTCAGTAATGGCCCAGTGAAAGGCCCTTTTGTAAGCCCCCTGCTGTTTGACAGTAGGGCTATCCTCCAGGGGCTCATCCCCGGGCCTTCCACACCCACCCTGCCTTTCATATGGTAAGGCCTCCTAATGGCTTTAACACTCACTACAGCTCCCCTCGCCCCCCAGCAACCAGCCACTGCCTGCCACCCCCCTCACCCTCACCATCCCTCAGCAACTGCCCGACCTCCACTGCTGCCACGGCAACCAATTCTGCCCCAATGAACCTGCCCCAGCAACTGCTTTTGCCTTTCAATCAGTTCAGGTTCAATTCTGGTTCCCTGGCTGGGGGGGGGCAGGGAGGTGGGAGGTGGAAAGGGTGGGGGGAAGGGGGGGGGGGGGTATAGAGAAGAATAGAATAGGGGTGTCAGGGATGTGCACGTGAAAGCACAGCTCTAGAACGCACATGCACGTACACAGTGTTATAGTTTGAGGTGTACTGTAGGCACTTGCTGCTGTCAGTTGTGTTTGGATAGAATAACTAACAGTAGGCCCAATATAACTGAGAGGCACACACACACACACGCACACACACATCCCCTGCGTGGAGAATGAGGTGTTCCTAATGGGTGGGGGTTGTGTACACAGATTCAGGTTGGGCTAAATTAAGGTTGGCCTTTCCAGCGGGTGCTTGGTGGCAGATTTGCATTTGAATCCAATTGTGAGCGCTGAGATTTATGCCTGTGTGAGTGGTGCCCAGCAGAGCTTTTCTCTCACTCTCTCTCTCCCATCCGCCCGCCCGTCCAGAACTATGCCTCCCAATTTTCCTCACTTGTCCCACCATCCATATCCCCCTTCCCAGCCGAGCAGCATCCTAGCAGTCCTGGTATAACGTTTGGAGCCCTGCAAGATATGAGGAGGGCTACCGTAATTGTACATACAAGTCAGGTCTGGACAGGAGTTTGAAGAAGATAGATAGGTTGATCCTGGAGGCACAAGACGGAGTTACCCTCTGTTCTGGATGATTGATTGACAGGCACTCTACAGCATGAATATTCATTGGGCCAGGCCAGTACAGCTTTCTCACAGTCAGAAAGAAAGTAAACTCACCACAGAAGAGGAGAGCGCTGCTGCCCAGTCACTTCATGTGTTAATGGGGCTTCTATTCAAAACCACGCAGGCTTCCAAAAAGAATGGGGGAGAGGGGTGCCTTCAGCGAAAGTTGACAAGATTTAAGGATTAGATTGGCTCAGGCTATTGTCTCGGCCCACATTGAACTGTGAATATACATGATTATACATCTCTTGTGCACGGGAAGTTTCAGCGGCACAAGAAAAGAAATCAGGTTTTGCCATAGAACAAACTCAGAGAGTGAGACTGAAAATGTACTGTGGGATTTATATTTCTCAATGCTCAGCACACAAGCAATGTAAAAACGCTCATTTTCCTCCTTGAAGGGGGGAATAGGTTAATGGAGATAAATGTGCTGAGGCAACGAGTGACAGTGGAAACCCTGGGAATAGGGGGGCTTGATGAGGAGATGATAGAGTACTCTTGGTAAAAGACCACTGTGTGTAATCTCTCTTAATTGGAATGTATGGAAGACAAGGCCCTGCAAGAAGGGTCAGTTGGCCCCAAACCTGCCTAATTATATGGGATAATGTTGGAGGTCGAAAATAGGGGCTGTCATGTTAGCCCCTTTGTGATTCACACTGAGGTCAGTGATGAGAGAGGGGTGGCAGGCATGGAAGGAGAAGTTGAGGAAAGGAATGCAGGCCCCGCCTGAAATCATCAACAAAGTCCTAAAATGCTAAAAATCCAACAGGGGATGTTATCCATCACAGACATACAAATACAGTAGTAGCAGAGTAGTATTAGAGTCTTTGGTTGGACTCTAGCAAGACACTGAAGCCTCAGTTCTTCACTCCGACTACAAGCTGTCAGATAAGTGACCAACATTGAACTTAAAACATATGATCTAAAAACAATATCCATTTATCTGATATGCAGATGGGGAGACCCTGTATAAACAGAAATGACTAAGCTCCTGGTAGCACAAGGTCATCCAGGGTCATCCTTTATAGCGCAGAACGTGAGCATCAACAGCACCAAGTGTTAACACATTTACACTAACATAAAGTTGGTTTCAAATTCTGCTGTGAGCCACCCCTCAAAGACGAGGACAGGGAGGACAAAGCCTTTTCCCAAGCTATCTGTCCACATTATGTCACGAAGGAGTATAAGCTAAACGTAGATTACACATTAAGCCCGGTTTGTTGTAACCTGTCTCATGCGCCGTAATGCAACACAGTTGTGTGAGGCTTGTTTGTCCCCGACACACGGTAGGTAATAATAAAGGCACGCATGCAAACACGCGTCGGCCGCCATGCGCTCACACAGACACTGGGGGGGGGGGGGCTGTCATTATGGGCTCTGTCAGTAATATGTGGACTGCTTGGCTGACTCATAGGAATGCAGTGAAATGAGAGCTCCCCAATCTCTCTTTATCTGCCTGTCTCTTCCTCTCTCCTTCTCACAGTCCCCTTCCTCTACATCTTGTGCCTGTCCACAGATCACCGTCTCAGTGCCCCACCCACACACACACACACACACACACACACACACACACACTGGGCTGGCGTTAGCAGGGTCTGTTGACGCCTCATTGTTGCTCAACGCTGTCTGGCCCCTGTGGCTGAGGATGGGGCCCCCGGGGTCTTTCCAGAGGCCGTAGGGCGGCGGTCAGCGTCTCGGGGGTGGGGGCGGGGGTCTGGGCAAAGTGGTTGCAGGGGTTTGGCTGTCATCCGCCCCCCGTCCTATGGGAGGGTGGGGGGGGGGGAGCGGTTCTGGCTCCCAGAGTCTCGGTACCGAGCGGGCCACAGCGAGACATGCAGACCACTTTCCCAGGGCTCCGATGCTCGCAGGGCCACCATTACCATTTAATATCCTATAATATAACCCCATCCCCTTCCCCCCTGCTCCGCTCCACAGCAGCCTCTGCCGGTGGGGGCAGGGGGCTCTGCACGGACCACAGACGAGCCAGGATACCCAATATCCCACTCTTTTATTTGGAGTAAACCAGCGCATAGCTGCACAACTGCTCCTAGTCATTACACACAGGCCACTAAGTATGGGCTACTGTGAACTGGGTAAATAAGCGTCAGCTAGGACTTTGTTGAGCGCGGGGGAAATTAGTGTGTATTTTGGTTTCATGCGCTATCTGGCCACTAAGTTGGTTCTGGCATTGTTTTTACTTGATTAAGCAGATCAATATTATGACATGCTGGTTAGTGGGAGTGATTTCAGGTTCTGATAGTGTCCCACAGCCCTATAGGAGGCCACATGTCTAAGAGGTTTAGCCTGGAGTTAGATTTCAGGCTAGCCATGCACAAGATCATCCGTTCATATAATCCACATTCAATCTGTGTTCATTTATCATCAAGCAACCAGCAACATCTCTGACTAGTTGTGTTATTTCTGTGTATATGACAAATAGATTACTGGACAAGTGTTGTAGTTATCTTATAAAGGCTAAGGTTTGACACACACAGAGAGAGAGAGAGAGTGAGAGAGAGAGATGTATTTTAACAGGGCCTTGAAGTAGCAGGAAAGTGACATGGAAGCTGGAGGGGAAATTGCCTGGAGTGAGGGAATTCCAGTCAGATAGATTAATTTCCAATCCACCCCACATATGAGTGTGTGCGTGCGTGCACTTTACATGCCTGTGTGTCTCCTCACGGCGAGCACACATGTATGTGTATGTGTGTGTTGCAGGGACAGATAGCTTTGGAGGCGTATCGGGTGTCAGTGGGTGAGGAGAGCCAGTGAAGAGCTTTATTCACAGCACCAGGGTACTGATAAGAACCCAGCAGCCATGAATCCCCCCTCTGTTCCATCTCCTCCGATCCTGCAGCCTTCATGCCCCCTGTGAGAAAGTTGGGGGGGGGACGGGGGGACGGGGGGCAAGAAAAGGGCACTGCAGGCTCTCAAAGTTTAATTAGCAGGGTTA
>JAODUG010026788.1:16029-19914 GCA_027564795.1 Aphredoderus sayanus
ATTAGGCTGTCTGGCTGCTCTGCTCTACTATAGTTTATGGTGGTCACTTATAGAGACCCTTATAATGGCAGGCCCCGAGAATGTGGAGAACTTGCTGGGTGACCTAGACATTGTGTGTTGAACCAGCCCATCACTCCTGCTTTTGGTGGCAACTGACCCAGACAGACAGGTGCTGTCTGTCTTCCTTCGGTCTGTCAACATGCAAGCCACCAGCCACCTGGCCCTCTATAGATAGCCTGTATCTTTGCACCGACAAGCAAGCTCACACATGCTGCTCATTTATATACACTGTGTCTGTGTGTGTCTGTGTGTGTGTGTGCTGTAAACAGTTTGTGTACATGCATGTACATTTGTTATAGAGCATGGGGTACACAGGCCCTCCTCATCCGTTGCTATACATATATACTGTACATCTATATTGAGACATGTCAAGGTTATTTTGAGTAGTGTTGAGGGTCACAACCTCCACATGTGCTCATATATGCATATACTTGTGTCTGAGGGTTAGCGGTGTCTGTCTGTCTGTCTGGATGTGTCTGGACTAGTAAAACCTACAATGAGCTCCATTCTATTCACTACTGCTAACAATACCACCTTGCTCCAATAGTGCAGTGTGCAAGCCATGTGCCGAGCAGTTATTTGGCCGGGGATAAAACTCCTGACCTTCCAGTCTCAATAACTAAAAGAATGAGTGAATTTGTGAACACTAAGAATACATTTCAGTTACTGCACATACTACTTTTGCTCACATGAATGAATTCATACTGCAATACGGACCTTACCATTAGGCCCACTGGTGTCCATGATGAACAGTTGTAGAGTGATATGCAGATAGGTCTGCAAAATGGTTGATGGGAAAACACATTCATGCATGCACATGCACGCACACACACATTGTACAGTGCATGCACACACACACACACACACACTGAGTCCCAGTGGTGGCTTGCATACAGTACAATCAAGCTACATGCAGGAGGAATGCTCGCTACCGCAAATAGAACACACACCTCCTGCCCCCTCTGTCTCCATTACAATGACATGGAGAGAATGTGGGAGTGGGTGTGGCGGTGTATGTAGGTGTACTGGTGTTCTGGTGAATTGATAATACAGTGTGTTTAGCTTGTACTGTATGTGTTTCTGTGTGTGCGCACAGTGTATGCGTGGGGGTCTGTGTGTCCATGTATGTGTGAGCATGCACCTATGTGCTTGCGTGTTAAAGTGCATGTGATAGAACATGGGTTAGGAGAGTGTTCCAACAAAGGGTGCCATGGCAAGGTTATCTGTTTTCATTCACAACCCAATCATCCTAGGCTACCCCCCAAAACCCCCTGACCCCTGACCTTTGGCAGGGCCACAGGGCCGTACCCGGGGAAGGGGGTGGGGGTGAGGTCACAGGCCAAGGGTCAGGGCAGCTCCATGGGCTGGACAATACCCAAAAAACCACCTGGAGTAAATCAGGAGCTCGCCTGGCCTAATGGCCCTGACAACTGCTATTTCGGAGGCCAAATAAACAGGCCAAAGTACTGCATCCGCCACAAGGGCTTATGGGTAGAGGAGCAGAGCATAGACTAGCCCAGTGCAACGCCAGTCCCACAGATGTCATGATTAGCTGTGGAGAAGGTGAAGGGATGGGGTTAAAGGCTAAAAGACCAGTCAGGAGGAGGGGGCAGCTGAAGGGAGAGCTTTGTTTTCAACAAGACTTACTTGTTTGTTGGTTCAGACCCACTCCATGTGTGTGTGTGGCGGGATATTATGTTTTGTATGTCTTTGAATGGCTAGATCACTGCAAGGATGGATGGATGGATGGATGGATGGATAGACGGTCCCTGTCATGCCATGTGGGTTGGGGGGGCATGGGGGTGGGGGGCATGGTTGTCACCGCAGTGAGGACCGGCCAGGCTGGCTCCAAGGGAGGACCACTGTGGCCACTGGTGAACCCATGAGAGCATGTTTGGTGCTGTGTGGGCAGCACATAGAGAAATAGGTTTATTGTGTGTGTGTGGGGGGGGGGGGGCAAGCCCCACTCCCCGAGGACGGGACAGTAAATGAGAAGAGGAGCAGACAGAAAATGAGGGAATGAGAGCTCTAAAGCAAGAGTTTAAATGCTGGACTATGTTTATACCAGATTGTTTTGGTAACAGTTTCTAATGATTCTTGCCAATAAAGCTGTTGGAATGGAAATACTTGTATGTACAGTATCTGCTGTTTTTATCTGATGTTTTGTAACTTAAGCCTATTTTCATGTCTTCATGTTTTCATGTACACTTTTGTATTTGTCTATTCTGTTTTGTCTGTTCTGTTCTGCCTGGTATGTGTTTTCCTGCCTTTGGCCGTGTCAAGACACCACACACTTTGTGTGCACGTCTTGTTTTGCTCTGCAGGGCCAGTAGTGTTGGCATAGCAAGGCGCAGAATGGAGGTTAGCGGTTTGGGAATCTGTCCCTCTGAAATGAAAGGGGGTGGGGGTTCTGCTAGGTCCATGGGCAGAGATTCTAGGTCTTTCCCCTTTGCTTGCCAAACCTACGCCCCACCCACCCACCCTGACCCGACCACAGCCACCCTGTCATTATAGGGTGACAGTCAAGTCCTGTTTAGCCCCAATCGTCCATGCTAATAACAGTTTTAATAACCCGGATTCATGTAATATTTCATTTTTGTGTGAATGGGCAAGGGGAGGAGGGGGGCGTTAAGTTAGACCCCGACCATGGAAAAACAGCCTCATGGCCGCAAAGGCTAGTGTGGCTGTGTGGACCATGTTCGCAGAGGAGATGTTTGTGTGTGTTGCCCTGTGTTCCTACGGGACTGACTGCAGAACTGTATACACTACTGTGTTTCATTTTGATGTCTGCATGCACGTTTGCTTGTGTATATTTATATTTATATGTGTGCCGATGTGTATGTATTTTACATGTGTGCATAATGACTGTTTACTGTACGTCTTTGTGTCTCTCAGAGATTGTTTGTGTGTCTGCACAGATGTTGTTTATGTATTTATGTGTGTGTTATATGTTACAGGTCTGTAAAGTCTGTATGGAATTTAATACAGAAAATGATAAAGCATGGAAAATTAAAATTAGTATGGGGAACTATATTGTTAATTTCCCAAACACACATTCTTCTTCCAATGCATGGCTAACGCTCAAGAAGCAGGCTCCCTCCTGCACATTAATGAATGGGGCCTACTATTTTCTCTTGGTTCTCTGTAAACACAAGAATATGCTGTACATAACCTCCATGCTAGGATACATTCAGGACTGCCCTATCAGGTTTAATCAGAACAGGTTAAGTCTTGCAGAGACTCCATCTTATTACCCGTGGCCTTGTCGTGGCCTAGACAGACAGTTGGGGAAGAGACAGCGTCTGTCTAAAAATGGTGAAACCTAATTCACTGGTACCAGCAGCCAACACTGGGAAAAAGAGAGGGAATCCAGGCTGGGAATCCAGCTAACGTTGGCTTTTATGGGGAAGCCACATCACAGAAGAGACCTTGAGCAGGTCTTAGCCTGTTAAGGAGGTCTGGAGACAGACCTGCGGAGAAAGGCGGACAGGGAACGGCTGTGAACATCAGGGATGGTTCCTGTGCCCGCTTTCATTCCCTGCCAGGCAGCAGATTGCTTCCAAATGGACCCGGAGACAAAAGATGGCTCCTGTAGAGGGAGAGGAGGAGGGTTTGGCCAAGGCAGAGGGAAAATGAGCAGGAGGTATTGGCACTGATAGGACAGTTGAGTGTGTGATGCTGGGAAATTAGGATGAGAGAATCTAAGGTCAAGCGTTCCTTTATATGTTAATCAACTGAGTCTTATTGTTGTCTATCTATCTATCTATCTATCTATCTATCTATCTATCTATCTATCTATCTATCTATCTATCTATCTATCTATCT
>JAODUG010026799.1:0-19913 GCA_027564795.1 Aphredoderus sayanus
GTATCCTGGATACGAGCTTGTTTGACACATTGTGTTGCACACTGTTGTAACTTTGCTGTAGGCTACTATACACTAAACCTGTACATTAAAATATATGTAAGACTTATCTACCTTGCCTTTCTCTCATTGGTCTAAACTCTAGACGTTGAGATTCAATAGAAGCCAACATACTGTAGGCTGAAAGATAAAAGCTTATATGTCCAAACATAATTTATTTCTTCATGCAGCATGTGGACATAATAAGGCTATACAGCCAAATATTTAAATATAGTCAGAGAATATCAGTTTAAATGGGTGCTAAATTCCAGGGTGCTAAAGTCCAAGAGGTGAGATGGCTGCACAATGCAACACGATGGCTATGTAATGCCACTTGGGACCAAGAACCCAGTCTTTTTGTGTCATGTTGGAAGAGTATCCTTCTTTGCTGGTCTCAGAGCTGTTCTCTCTTTCCCTCCTGCTGCTGTTGGGCTGACCACTGTGACCTGCTGGCTGGGGGGACTGGGAACTCATCCCTGCATTATGGCCTGCATGAGCCAGAAACATGGCCTGCTTCTGAAATAAACAGATTAGCTACGTGGGCTATGGTGGTATTGTATTGTATCTTCTGGGGTATATAACAGTAGATAGTTAATGGGCCTATGCATGGCCGAGCATAGATGTTTATGTGTCAAGAAACTATCATGTTTAAAGAGGCTGCTCTACCATTATAAGTGCTAATCATTTGAGTCAATTTACACATACTGTACTGTACAGTACAGTAAAACCCTTGCTAGTTTAGTTTTACTATCAGCACAGCACTGAAAATTATTATCTTAATGAGGTGATAATGACAGCATGTGTGGAACGATAATTAATACATTTATGCTCAGCAACAACAAAAAGAGTCAATCACAATAATCCCCATTTGAATTGGTGAAAACAGTTGTTAAACCAGTGTGAAGTTAATGTATTAATTATGTTATTATAATTATTAGTTTGTTAGTCAAATAAGTAGGAAAGTAGAGTAAGGACATCGGCTGCCTGTAAAATATTTAGTTTTTGGTTTGTTTGTCTGTTTCAGCCTGTGCTCAATAGCAAGTTTAGAATTCTTTCTTTTGAAAGCTGGAAAATTACAGTCTGGTGTAGTAGACAATACATATCCAATTAGGTGGACTTAATGGGAAACAAACTTACCGAAAATAACTACTGTAATTCATTGATATATATTTTAGAGAAATGTGTATGACCCACAAAATCAAACTGATAAAATTCTAATTGATACAGTAATAAACATCTACAATGCAGTACAGAACATTTGTGCACATAAAAGAGACTATCTACACGGGCACTGTAGCAATTGCCCCAACCTGCCTCTGAAAGACCTCAAACAAAATCAATAACTATGCCTTTTTCCCTTTAAATTCTCATCTCTATTCATCTTTCAGCTGGGCCTTCATTTTTTCCACCATCTAACATATGTAAATGTTGTAATAATAGAAAGGTTCCGTGCCAGCTAAACCAGAGAGGATTGCATCCCTATCAGGACTTATAATGGCCAATAATGATGTTGGCTCATTCTGTTCCGCTTCAATGCAGTCACTTTATCAGACTGCCACTTAAACACGCCAACACAAAAAAGATGCTTTTATTTCTTTGCATTTTGTCCAAGGACATTTTGAAAATGATGTACAAATTAGTGCTCTTTGTCTGTATCCTGTTATGAATGTGTCGTTATGTGTGGGGGTATTTAGAATAAATAATCAAGCCCGCCACTGCCACTACTATTATTAGAAGGCAAATTCAGGTCATTTCACATTGTCAAGTAGTTGTGATATCCCGCTTTGTCCATCTTTACAGCCCTTTCTGCTAAGTACGTATGTCTTTTCAATAAAATGTATCTAATTGTTGAAAAGGAGTAAGTACTGAGAACCTACAGGTCTATGTTATATTTTCATATAACATACTAGACTGTACAGGCACACTGAGTTTATTAGATAATTTTTTATTTTGATATGATTTTATTAAATCAGAATACTAAATTAATAATGTACTATGTAAAAGAGTTTATACTTAGCAAATACCTAATTTGAATGTTATTTAATGCACTAAAGCATACTTGTTGTAACAATGACTCACATCACTTTACAGAACCATATATGATCAATTAAACACCTATGTACTGTATATGTTCTTGGGGTTGTGGTCATCATCAATGTTATCATTAGTTTCATTCTTACTTTCTTCTTCATCTTCACATTCTTGAAGATAGCGTGCACCCGCCAAGTCTTGGCAAACATGGCACCGAACGCTGTCGTGTACCCGACAATAAGGATCCATGTCCGAACCTGTCAGAGCAACAGAAACACTCAGAAATGCTTGCCTCAATTGGATCAAAGGCTTAAAAGCAAGATGACTTGAAGCTTCTTTGCATTTTCCTTTGCTCAGTGAAGAGGCTCACTCAAAATAGCATTGGTAAAAGTTTTCTAAATATAGGAAGTTGCCAGATAAACGCAGTGCTCTGAGCAGATGCCATGGAAGCTGTCAAACTCCAGAGAGCATATCATCTTAATGAGCCCAATACAGACCTATATGCCTTGGAACTGAAACCTCAGCTGATGAGATTTAAAGGTTTACAATTTTGAATATACTATAACCATTAAAAGCCTTAAAAGCGATATTTATTTATTAGCCTGAATGTCTGCATCTGAAACCCACGTGTGTTGTTCCGTGCACATTAAGATCTCCTGGATGCACTAATCATTGCCGCCACCACAAACAAACACAAAACACACACACACACACACACACACACAGTTTCCCCTGCCTCTCTTTGTGTGTCACTTCAACCCCCATATCTGAAAAGCAATAAGCCCATGGAGTTCTAGGCAAGGGAGACGGTGAAAAACAATTACACCACCTATTCACAAAGAGACTGTGGCATATTGATTGGTGGTGGAGGGATCAGCCTCCGCGCCCCTGTGCCTTAGCACCTGGCCTGATCTGACAAGCTCCATTTTGGGCTTGCATGGAGCTTTAGTCAGCCGCTGGCAGCTTGAGACGAGCCCTGCCTAAAGTTAATTTGGTGTGTGTGTGTGTGTGTGTGTGTGTGTGTCCCCACAATAACATAGCCCTCACAATGTAGTAAAAATGTATAGGGGTGTGTGTGTGTGTGTGTGTCAGGTGTGTGTATGGTATATCAGTTTAGACAAGAGATCTCTATAACCAAAACTTTCATTAATGCAGCAGCTCCCAGTCACATGCTAATAGCTAGGGGCTTAATATATGTCATATTATAGACACCTAGAGCGAGAATTAATCAATATCTATTATCCAATGTTATTAGCCTTCCTATGGGTTATGTCATAAGTGATTAGCCTTATTACATAATTCACATATTAAATTCAGTTCTAGTTATGTTACTACTTTAATTTGACAATACAATACTAAGGCAATTCTTTAGCTTACGTAGTAGCACCTAGACCATAAAATATAACTTTAAAACTACTGTAAATCCCAGACCCATTTAACAAACGTGAACTGAGGATATGAATATGAGGATAATATAATCTTGAATATTTATCCAGCCTTCAAAGAATACAAATGGAACTAAAACAAGGTAATGGGCTATTTGACAATATCTAACATAACCTAGTTTTTGTAGCATAAAAAGCATAAACATGACGTTTCCAATGTATGTATTGTTTTTGAGGTCTGTTTCTACATGTACAGATGCTACTCACAGTGCAGAGGGTCTCGAACTCTTTGTCAGAGA
This sequence comes from Aphredoderus sayanus, assembly GCA_027564795.1. Lineage (NCBI taxonomy): Eukaryota > Metazoa > Chordata > Actinopteri > Percopsiformes > Aphredoderidae > Aphredoderus > Aphredoderus sayanus. Next base: position 3,752 of record JAODUG010026799.1, read on the forward strand.
CAAAACCTCCATCCAGGCCAAACAGGAAGATTGAGGCGTAGGACAGCATACCTCCGAGAATGATCAGGTTGTTCATGTAGGGGCTGGACATCTTGATCAGCCTGGTCAAGAAGAAGACAGTGTTACAACAGAACAGAATAAACCAGAATAGAGTGGTCAAGAGCACAAAAAGAGCCCGCCACAGTACAACAGTGTAGAAGTGCATTTAAAACACCTACTGTACAAAGGGTTAAAACGTGAATCAACCTCATATGCAATCATGCTTTGCCTTCAACACCACTTCCTCCCTTCTATGTCTCCCTCCTTGTTAACTTAATCATCCTCTTTTTCTGTGTCTTCTTCTCCATTTACCTTGCCTAATGTACAGTAACATCATAAAAAACTAGCACATTTGCTGGGGATGCTCTCTATATAGACTAATACTGACTAATGCTGGCTGCGCAATGGTTATAGTTCACACAGTGTTGTGTAATTAATAGCAGCACGCTTTAAATAAATAAATAAATCAATGTCACTTTCAGACATTAAAGATTACAGCTTTAATGGAAACCAGGGCACCAGTGTTAACGTGGTCTAATGCTAAACTGGTAGGGCCTAATGGCCACAAGGAGGTTGCGATGATACAAACCGGGTGTGCTATGATTGACAGTGCACTAAACATGGAAATACCCTGCGCAAAGAGGAAACAAACAAGAGGCTTAAATTGCGTCAACAGAGCCAGACCTGTGGTTGCGGTTCTTGATATTGAAGAAGAGGAAAGCTCCAGCCATGAACATGCCCAGTATGGTGATGGTGGACAGGATGCTGTACAGAGGCACGTTGATATGGCGGCGCTGCAGACGAACAAACGTGCGGTCCTTGGGTGGTTCCACGCCTGTCAGGAGCAGGGGGTCAAATACATAAGGACTGCTTTAGGTCAGTGGAAAAACCAATAACAAAGACACTGAAAGATAACCGCATTCTTCCTTGACCCCAAATCCTTAATGCTTTTCCACCTACTTCCTCCCCCGTAGGTGTAACACAGCACCAATACATCTAGTCTGTAATAGCGCTACGCGTTTCCAGAAACCTGAGATTTCCAGAGTTCAGTGACTCTGCAAAGGTTACTGTGGTTAGATGCTGCACTTTCTTATGTTTAGCCCTCTCTTTTTTCCACCTGCCGTTCTGCCGATCGATCTGCGCTGCATCAGGTTACACTTCTCTGCTTGCTGTTGCACGAGAGTTAGAGAAGTGGAAGGGTTTCCACTACAAATGCCCAGGAGAAAATGTGTGTGTGTGAGTGTGTGTGTGTGGTGGGGGCATGGCTGACTGGAGGTGGTTGGGGGGTGGTGGGGATTTCTGATCGCCAGGGGATTGCACGGATTACAAAGTATGCCAATACAAGTAAACATGGGAGGGGTAATGGTGAATAATTCAGCTGAGAGAAAATTGGTTGGTGTGGGAAGAGAGAAAGCTAAGTGCCTCAGGTTCTTCACTAAGTGTAGATGTGTGTGTGTGTGTGTGTGTGTGTGTGTGTGTGTGACCAAGGCAGTTGGAGTGTGTGAGTGTATCAGCGAGCAAGCGAAAGCAAGATAAAAGTGCTGAAGTGGCGCCTGACAGCTCTTTAAAAGGCACAGACACATAAACAATCATCAGGTGCAGGCGCACGCACACACACACACACACACATTTTCTTGTCCAGTGATCTTATAAAGCTCAGTCAAGATAAAACACACACACACACGCGCATACACACACCTACATAGTGTACACTACCTTGGAACCGGATAGAGTTGTTAATCAGATCCAGAACATCGGCGATTGCGTTGTACTCCCCAACTTTTATCTCTTGGCCCTCTGTTGAAGAAAATACACACACACAAACACACACACACACACACACACACACACACCCAACACACGCACACACACACACACACACAAACACACACACGCACGAATACACACACATTTGTTGCCATGTGTCATTACAGCATATACTGTAGCAATAATACATTTATTTTCATTCAAGTGTGTTTTGACTGCTTGAAATTATGCTAGCTGTGCTGAGATTATATTTTCAGTTGAATCTATATAGGTACATGTTAGATGGGATAAAGTTGATGTCTGAAATGCATTGACATTCACAGAATGTTGATGATATAATCTAAAGCAACTAACAATAAGTGTAGTGTCAGTAGTGGAATAGGCCCAGGACAGTAAGTAAACACATGATGTTGGGATAATGACATCAGCAGTCATCAAGGCTAACTTTATAAGCCATTACATATCAACATATCATTAAGTACTTAAAAATAATTGCTAACAGCTTATACACTTTAGGAGCTTACACATTCTAAGAGCTGATCCTAGCATAGACCAGGAAGGAGAGATTATACAGATGTCTGGTGCCACCGGTAGGATTATTAAATCCACACTTTTTTGCACAATTTTGCAAACAGTAACCCTCCAGGATTTCTGAGATTGTCAGGCTCTACCAGACTGTCAATCTCAGAAATCCTGGAGGTTACTGTTTGATATAAACTGGGCCCACTGACTTTTGGGCCCCTGGATGTGGGCCTGGAAAGCCCTTCTAGGGATCTATCACTTTAATCGACAATGACAAATCTAACACAAAACTGCTCAAATGTAGCTTCAGTGATATATACACCTTATTCTGTTAAATGTATCATGAAGCTGACACATTCCTAACGATAAATATAATAAACTACCTTCAATGCGACAAATAGTGGCTTATAATGTATAGTGTATTTTACTAGGCTCATTAGAACTTTAAACTGCAATATGTCTCAGCCTGTAGCAGCACTGTCCCTCTTGAGGCCCATTTCAACCATTTTATACTCAGGACTCAGTATTTCCTCTTCTGATAGCTACAGTGGGTCCCTTGTGTTGTGTAATGGTAGAGGCATGACCTTGTCACACAAACATGCGCCTTCCCACTACACCTCATAAGAGCATTCTCTTACAAGCCATACATAGAGCGGGGCAGTGGATGAGCACAGGGCATCTACCCGCCCCCCATGGGCAATACATACTTCAAATGAGGCATAACACACATCATCTCTTTTACAACTCTTTTGTTTTCTCTCCACCACAGATCTACAGCCGCTCTTACGCCCATTGAATGGCTCAGTGACATCATCACTGACAAAGTAAATGGCAGATAACATCCACCCTGCTTCCCTCTCCACTCATCCTAATTCCCAATTCTGGGATTTGAAAGCGTTGAGAAAATGTTGAATATGCTACTATGACAATGTGGCCCTGTTAGTATAGGCTGTGCATACACAAGCGCTGCTGGTATTTCGCAAACCTCTCCGGACCGCTATGGGATCAATATCTGACTCGACAGTATCTTTTGGTTATGATCTAAAGATCAAAATGGATCACAGAGTGGGAAACCTCCTTGGAGGTGTTAAAATGCCACGCTATGTCAGTCTCTGCTCCCACGTGGAGTTATTGACTGCCTCTATAATAGCTTGTACCAAGTCAACCCGTCAGTCAGCTGGTGAAATGACATGTCATGCCTGTTTGTTAGATTAGTCACCTTGACGATTATGAATTCAATGGTGATTAGAATGAATGGCCACAGAATAACCTTAATGTAACATAGGAAGAACTCCATAACCACATAATACATTAGGTTCCTTATAGTTTGTATCAAAACCTGTTCTGAAGCTGTGAAACCGCGGTGACTGACATGGGAAACAACTGTAGTTTGATAAAAAAAAAATTTAATAAATTAAAACTCCATTAGCTGTGTACAGTAAGGGTTGTTCAGTAGGCATTTGGCTTAAATAGTTGATTTGACAAGGGTTCGTGGAGGTTCATGGAGATGTCTATCAAGTGGGCAATGTACATTCCCAGACAGCTTAGAAGAGCCAAATAAAAATAAAAAAAATAAAAAAAACACCTGTATGGGTTTCAGGAGACAGGTTGAAGCTAACTAGATGTTAATGCTTGTTCTCAATTGTCAGTTGAGCAGAGGCTGTGAGTGTGATCAAGACCTGGCGTAAAGCTATTTCTTATTCCCCTAGAGAGCCCAGAGAGCCGGTGAGGATGTCAAGCATCAGGGCCCTGGCTGAGGACATCTGACAGGGCAAAGCGGACTATCACAGGCTCTCCGAATGGATGATAGGGTTATGATAAGGATCAGTGCCTACTGAAATATTCAAGCAAGGGATACTGTCTCGTCTCTCCTCTCTCCTCTCTCCTCTCTCCTCTCTCCTCTCTCCTTTCCTGTTCTCTAGTCACAATAATCCCAAAAGATGACTTGGGCTAAATCGGGAGCAGAAGGGAAGATTAGAGAGGGGAAGAGAGAGACAGCAGAGGGGTGCGTCACATGATGACGGGGGTCGGGGGCGGTGGGACCTCAAGATAGGACGCTATAGTCTAATATTTCTCACAGCCCCCACGCGCTAACACACTATCTGAGGCCTTGCTCCACTCCGAGCTCCACTGCTGTCAGGAGCCTCCCTGCCAAGTAAGGACACGCGCGCACGCACACACACACACACACGCGCACACTGTAGTGCACAGTATGTCCACATACACATGCATGCATTCGCACAGGAATCCATGTGCATTCAAACAAATACACACACACACACGCACCTAAATGGATGTGGACACACGCTCGCACACACACGCTGTACAATACTGTTTGTCAGCACACACAGTAAAACATTCAGCATTATGTACACCCGCATAACACAGGCATAACATACATCTCACACTCTGTATACTGTCTCCCATCTCTCTTGTCTTTTACAAACAAACACACACGCTCTCACACACACAGAATCCCTCCAAGCTCTTTTAACCTCATTTAGCCCGCTCTAGTCAGCGTGGTGTAAGCTGCCAGGGGCAGAGGGAGGTGTTTGGGGGGGGCACCTCTGCAGCAGAGGAGATAAGATGACAGCAGCAGCAGACAGGATGCTTCAGAGGAGTTGGCCTGGGAGCTGGGAATCCCCCCCCCCTGAGCGGCGCAGATCACATCTCTGAGGTCAGCACCACCTCAGAGTGTCAGAGGGCGTCACTACAACCCCCCACCCTGCGTATGCCAGGCTGTGATACTGCCTGTCTGGGTCTGGACACCGCTCTCAAGCCGCCTCTGGATGCTGACGCCGATAGCCTGTGTTGATACAGACTGGTGCATTCATCTGAGGCTCATAAAGGATTCATGAGGTACAGTACCACGCTGATTCTGATGAATACAAAGAGGTACAGGTTGCTTGTTCTTCATACCTTGAAATTGGTTGAATTTGATGGTGCCCATCCGCTCTCCATTCCGGAACATGACTTGACCCTGAGTACAAGAGGAAACAAATACATCATCATCCAGACAACATAAATGTTTAATATAATGTATATATAATGTATAGACAATGTACTTATAATATAATGGACATATATAACAATAGGGTTATGATTATGGGCTTAGGGGAAGGGTTAGATACTAGAGCACAGGCTACATTCTTTATACTACTCATACATAAAATGTGTCAATAGCTGTGACTTTGTGCTGTTCCCCCACAAGAACTGCAGAACAACAAGTGGAAAGATTTATGAATGGGCTTGATCAGCGATATACTGTAGTACTGAGACTGAGGTAATGCCAATAGCAGATGTGCGATTATGCATTCATACAACGGTTCTATAAGCAATGTTACAGTCATTAAACAAAAATTATTTGTTTGGCTCAGCCAACAAAATTGCTTCCGTCAGAAGTCCATAACAAAACAACTATGACCCATACTGTATACAGTACACCGCATGCCCAATGCAACAGCTTGATCTCTCTGTGTAACATCAGTCTATTCAGCTGTGCTTCAGTGGTCACAGTCTTAATACTGGCCTAGTCGTCAAATAAAGCCACACATATATCCATTTATGCTATCATGGTTAGCAGGGCAGGGTTTGGTTTCTGTCTAACTGCTTAGAAGTGAACAAAACTGACATGTTTATGGAAGTAAATGAAGTTATCTTTCGGCATATTCATTTCATAATATACTTGGAATAATGGCAGCTCAGTGAGGGTGCGTGATTCAGCATTAGCACAAAGCTGTGCCCAGACAGCAGTTAAAAACTAATTCCCAAGAGATGTGTCTCACCTTTGGCTACAGAAGTGTTTAGTCTTTCTGCTGCCAGGAATACTGTTCTGCAGTTTCATTTGCTAAAAGTCTAACACCATCTAATTTGACAGATAATCAAAACAAGAATTGTTTATCTGTCAAATTACCTTAAAATTGCTATATTGTAGTTTGATTTCAGCTAGGGAAAGAGATAAGCAATTTCTACAGGGCAACACCTGTCAGTGTCAAAACATGGTGGACTAAAGCAATCCAATTTTGTACCAATATCATTTGAGATATTCAAATATATTCTGGCTCATGTCAACCAGGCCTGACTTTTTTTTTTGCCTGTGTACTCTAATTCACTCTCACAGGCCCACCCCCTTCTCTCTCTTTCTCTCTCGGTCTCTCTCCCTATACTATATATACAGTAAACTCATCCTCAAAGACTCCTCCATTAATTCACTTTTCCATCTGCCGAGTTTAATATTTAACCATTTAACTGGGTTTACACATTGCTGACTGGCTAACAAAACCGACGCGAATCAGAGAGAGACGCAATGAGGGAGAGAGGGAGAGGAAGAAACAGAATGGATTTGCATTGGCTGATTAAAAGACAGCTGAGGGGAAAAGAAGGGAAAGGAAACTGAAGAGCCAATTTTGCCTCAAAAAGATGGCAGGCTTTGAAGTGGCAGGGCAGGATCCCGCCCCTCCATTTGAGTCGCGGGCTTTGTGTGAGATCTTTGATGTTTGTGTGTGTGCCTGTGTACTGTATGCATAATAGTTTTTTCATTTATGCATTCATGTTAGTACATGTATGTGATCCTGAGAGAGATGGCAAGTGTGTGTGTGCGCGTGTGTGTGTGTGTGTGTGTGTGTATTTTAGCGATCGAGCTAATCCTGAGACACACTGTCCTGCAAGACAGCCTCTGTGGCGGTTGTGCGGCAAAACGTACCCTCTGGTACCAATTTCAAGGCACCCGTGTCAGTCTGAACTTGACACTGCTTGCATTTTACCATAGAACTCTATATATTAGTTCTTTTTCCCCACTATACAATTATGCTTTAAACATAGTAGGAAATACTGGCGCACCTCAGCTCAGCTCATTAGCAGTTATATTCATTTAAGTAACTGTCACACAATGCGGGCTGAAAGTAAGGGAAGAGGACAAGGAAGTAAACAAGGAATGCATTTGAGTAAAAGGGTTCATAGGGTGGCAGTATTGACATGATACATAGGTACAATTACTTTGTGCTAGCAGACACGCCTTCTTTTGCAATGTGATTCACCTAAATGTGAGCTTTTCGAGCTGTCGCTAACGTGTTTTCACTGGAAGGGAGCAGCATGCGGGGACTAAACAATTTTATGGAGTAGTGGTAACTCGATGATATTGAAACAGGTCGGGTTATCATGGAGATAATCAACTTTTACATTACCTTTCAATAAAATGTAATATGAATATATTATAGCAGACACGTAGCCTACTTCTGATAAATGGGGTGGCAAGTGGGGTGGCTAGACATATTTTTAGGGTGGCACCTGCCACCCAGTGGTTTCACCATTGCAAATGAACACAAAACAATTAACCTTCATGACGCTCTTAAAATATCATCTTGAACCACCAGGCGGCGCCATCTGATTGTGTATGACTGCATGGTTCTTTTTATTGTCATTGCTGTGTCTGTTTATTTCTTTATTAATTATTTCTTTATGTATTTGTGTTGTTTAATGTGCCTTTTAACCCTCCTGTTGTCCTCGGGTTTTAAACACACACCTTGTTGTGCCAGCAGTGCACATCATATGTTTGTGTAAACTGTAGAATTAGGTTTAGCACCTTCTATCTGCCACAAAGCGCTAGTGAATTTGGTCATTTTGACCCTGAGGACATCACAAGGGTTAACCATGTAGTAAACTATATACTGTATCATCCTCATCGCCCAGACAGATTGCTTAATTTAATGTGAATGTTATCTGTGTGCATGTGTCTATGGGGTGAAACAAAGGTGTGAAGCAACAGCCAAACCTCTTGTGTTGCGAAGCACTGGCCTCTCAACTATGGAGGAGTCAAATGAAATGTCATTCTGTGGGTTTTACGTGTTATCTGTGCGTACACACACACACACACACACATGCACACACACACACACAGATATTTCCTTCGCACTTTGATTTGGTGGCCTTCCCTGGTGAATTCTAGTGTGCATAGTGTCTTTCTCCTGGCCCCGATGCCCTGGAGGAACTCTGTCAGCATTCTTGTGTGTGGCCTGCCACCTGCTAGATCATTACTGAGTCCTTTCAGTGATCACCTGTTACTGCCAACACCATTGAGCTTGACCTTCTACCGTACATATGTCTACTGTACATGCAGAAAACAGTCAAACCCAGCTAGACAGCATTAAAAAAGAGATACTTTCTTTACTAGATCAGGGCTTTCCCGCCCGTGACTGAAAACACTTTTTAAGCAAGGATGTATTTTAGGTGTATCATTTGTGTATCACTGGCATTGACCAATGATTGTGTTGTGAATTTAGTTGTGGTTACCAATATAGGTCGGTGCTGGTTGCGTAACAGCTTGTTCTACATTCTAAAATAACATAAAAGATATATGCAGTGTTTAACAGAAATTGCCTCCCCACGTCTGTGTTCATCGTGTGTGGGTGGATGTTTCTATTTAATGTGTGTGTGCGTGAGCCACTTGCAGGCAGTTCCTTTTGATCTCATTTCATGTAATCCCTCAAAAGAACAGCTATAATGGTGCATGGATCTCAAATCTCTTGGTAGAAAAATGCACTAAATTCTTTTGGCAAAGCCACCCTCTTCAAACAACGTAATTGCACACCACTTACAAAAGAGTGTTCAATATGTGCAGGTTGTTTTTTTTTAACTTTTTTTTTTTACATAAGATGTCATAAGCATGTAAAAGATCGGAATTGACCTTGCTTAGTAAATGTTTACTAAGAAAGCAATTGGGAGTTAGACATATGCTTGCAGGTAGTCCAGGTCCAGGCCTCAAACCCACAACCTTCTGGCTGAGGGCTACACCCACATGTATGTTGTACATTTCTGTTTCCACTGGCACTCTGGTTGATTTTAAACATACTGATTGGGTGAGATAAAGATAGGTAGTCCAATATTATTTTAGGAAGTTTGATTAAAATGTATTTGCACTTGCTTTATCACACACTTTTAGAAATGAAGGGATTCCTGAATATTGCGGTAAAATGAAATTGGATCTCGCAAGAGTAGGATGGTCTCAAGATGCCAATACAGATTTATTGTAGCCATTATATCTTGAAACAAGAATTCAGACAATTTTTTGTGTTTAAGTACTCTGACAGTTTTCAGTACTGTTTTTATAATTTTCCATAGTAAATTATCTTTAAAAAATGATAAGGGATACTTGACTGGCCAATTTACCCTGATTTCCTTGCAAATTTCTTTGTACTTGTTTCACTTTCTCATATCCCATTAAGTATAAAGGCAAATAGCCATTAATATACTGTATCTCCCCTGCCCGTGTTCCCCTGACCTCACTGTCAGACTAACATTGTCTATGGACCTCAGATGGAAGGGGGCATAGAACCACAGTATACTGTACATAGCCCTGGGGAGATTAGCCTTTGAAAAGACCTCACAATAATACAAGCCGGGGATCCTGTGCACATTTTCTGCTACACTTCTCTCTCTCTCTCTCTCTCTCTCTCTCTCTCTCTCTACTTACCCTCTGTTTACTGGAGGTGCCTGGGAACACTAAGAGGAATTACTGTGAAAGGAACTTCCACTTGATATTAAAGTGGGCATTCCTTGCCTCTTTTCCACATATTGACACAGTTCCCCCAGTTCTTAATGCAAAGTATTTTACCTGATTAGGTGAAAATACCACATAGACATTGTGGAATAGCACTGTATTATGCCCATTTTAAAGTGTACTGATGTAAGGCTCCAGCTGGCTTTGCTTCTGTTGAGAGACAATACTGCCTCTGACACAGTAGTAACACCATATCGGTTTGAACAAGAAGAAGCCCTTTTTTATTTCCCAGTGTTTTCAAGGCATTATTATTGCACATTTACCCTGCCTTGCCATTCAGACGAAAGGTTACAGGAGGTGGAATGGGGTTTATTTTGTCTACCTCAACATCGGCATGGCAGCAGTGGTTACACAGCCCTGGAGTTATGTGTAGGGACCGGTATGGTGGAACAGGGCCAGGGTTGTGACATTTTTATAACCAGCCATATGTATCCAGAAGCATCTATTATTTCATGAATGAAGATTTACTATAGCTCGAAATATTAGTAGTTTTCATGGAATGACTTCTTTAATATCACTTTGGGAACAGGAAGCAGTGCAGTGGTTTTCAAACTCCTAACCCATGAAAAACGGTATGAACTTGTTTAAAAGCCATCGCACTACACCCTGTTTCATATGTGCCGTCTGTTAATGTGAAAAAATAATGTTTTCAGTGAAGGAACAGTAATGCTAATTGGTAAATGTTTAGTGTACATCCGCTAACATGTGAGTGGCCTCTACTAGTGAACAGCCAGGAGAGAGACGCTCAGCTCATTGGAAGTAATATGCATATGCCCCCGTGCATGCTCTCTCCCTCTCCGTCTCTCTCTAACACACACACACACACACACACACACAGACGGTCAGCGAGAGAGAGAGAGACCCTTGGCAAATACGAATGTACACACCACAAACACCCACACACACACACACACACACACACACACACACACGCAAACACCCACACACACACAGCAAGTAGCTAGCATAGCCAGCAGGGATCAATCTAAAAAACACTGGAGTGAGTCGACAGCCCCAAGTGACACTGCTTCAGGGCTTCATACAAAGACAAGGATGAATAGCTAACCTTCTCATCTGAAAACAAGCCTCTTGTCACGAGGAGGGTAATTAATGTCTCAGGCCAGTGTTTAAGTGCCTTTTTCATGGCATTTTCCCAGTGCAGATGCACATTTACGTTATATGCTTATACATAATATATTTGCATACATTCACCTTGCCTTGAAGACACTTGGCGATACAACACTTTGTGTGTGCGTGTGTGTGCGTGTGCATGTGTGTGTGTGTGTGTGTGTGTGTGTGTGCATGTGCATGTGTGTGTGTGTGCATGTGTGTGTGTGTGTGGTGCCCTATCAGTGTGTTCTAATCTAGACCGCAGCGATGGTGACTGTTCTGTTTGTATGTAGGCATGTGTATAGAGTGTGACTGTGAGATTAATGGCTAAAAGCAATGGCTTTGCCCTTGTAAAAAGAGTAAATTAACTGCGTGGACCATGTTTAAAGAGGCACTCATTGATTGTCCAGCATTATGCAGGGTTCAGGAAGTGTAGCTTCAAGTTACTACCCTCAGGTATACAGCAGGTGATGGCCTCACGATGTACAGCAATTCTCATTAGCAGACATGTTATTTTGTGTACTTATAAGTATCCCATTAAACATCTCCCTTCTCTTTGGCCTCAATCTCAAATTGTGAGAGCGAGAGCCCCTCACCAATCATGTGCACTTTCTACCGAAGCACCATTGAGAGTATCCTAACCAGTTGTATCACTGTGTGGGGCGGAAGCTGCACTAACTACACCAGGAAAGCACTGCAGTGCATAGTAACACAGCTGAAAGGATCATCGGTGCCTCATGTACAACCTCTGCCTCACCTGAAAAGCAACCATGATTGTGTGTGACACCAGCCACCCCGCGCACAGTCTTTCCAGGCCCCTGCCCTCTGGGAGGGGAGAAGATATCGGAGCCTCCTGAACAGTTTTATATACCAGGCTGTCAGGAAGCTGAACTCTCGCCCCTCTCTTTCACCACCTCCCCTCTGACCTTTCTCTGCACCATTATATCATAGGCTATCTTACATTTTGCACTACCAAAGCAAATCTGTTTACCTCACTATCAAACCCGGGTTGCTGCTAATTTTGTATATTAATTGTTGCACTATTTTTATATCATACAGAACGTTTATTTTTGCTGTTTGGTTTTTAAGTACTGTTTTGCTCTTAATTTAGTTGTTTGTTGTTGTGCATTTTATTTTTATTTTTTATTTATTTCATTTTCAACGTGGGTTGGTTAGTGAGGAACGCAATTTCCATCTCTCTGTATGTCTGGTACATGTGGAGGAAATTGACAATAAAGTTGACCTTGACACTTGACCTTGAAGTTGTGAATCCTATCCTTAAGAAGTTAAGGGCCCATTAATAACAGGCCAACAGGCATACAGTACATCACAGTGGCGTGAACTGCACTAGGTACAGTATGCCATTTTATCTGGGAAACAAACGGGAGTCAAAATGTCCAGCTACTCACAGTGACGCCGTTGAAGTTGGTCTCGTTCATGACATCCAGCACCATCTTGCCCACCTCGCGGTCGTCCACGGTGAAGTTGTGGAAGATGTCCTGCCGCTGTTTGAGCCGCAGAAGCTCTGTCACTCTTGTCAGTGTCTTAGCGATCACCCAGATCCCGTCGTAGGCAAAACCGTGGAACTTACTGGACTCTACACCTTTCTGCTGGAGCTCTCGGCTGTACTCACGCTCATACTCTTTAGGGGTCTGGAGGAGAGGAACGTTGTTTAGTCCCTTCCAAAGATGTTTTTATTTCCTCTAAATACACTGAAGGTAGAGTGACACAATCCGTTTCTGTATATGGTCCAAGTTTGTTTGGTTCGTTGTAGGGTTTAGCTCATTTTCACCAAGCATGTTTTACTCCCTTCACCCATAGTGTAGCTTTAAATGTCTTGTGTGCTAGTCTTGGACAGCAGCCATGAGAAGTGACAGGAAACACAGTGAAGAAAGAAAGACAATACTAATGTCAGCCCACAACAAATAAGACTGTGTCTTCACATTTACTTCGTGTTTTATTGTCACAGCATGTGCAGAAATCAAAATACTTTTTATTGTCATAAAGAATAGGTAGAATAGGTAGAACATGCACATAAAAGGTACAATCCATTGGCTCCATTATTCTAATCGCTGTTTTATTGATGTGATTTGAACACATCAGAACATAACTGCAAATAATGTCTGATGATTAAAACTTTGGTACTTTATACTGCTAAGGAGTTGATGCAGGGCTCATTTCATTTATTTTTAACTTACTGTACAGCACAATATTCAAATCTATACCAACATACAGTATAGGAATGTCAGGACGTATATAATCTTACAATGTTATTTCCGCATTTCAGTACTTCTCACCCATACTTCTCAGCCGTAACCCTTTTGACTTGTTTCAAATGACAAAAAAATAACAGCAGGACTCATTTAGTTCTATTTCCAAAATGACAAAATGCCAGTCACTATTAATAGTTGTTTGTAATATAATATAGTGGCTCTAGTCTTAATCTCAAGTGATTTTCAAAGAGGCACATTCAGACATATTCCTCTGCATGGATATATAATCTGTGTCTTTGAGAAATGTTTGACAGTAATAATGACAGTAATGTTTGTCAATATTATATATAATACAATTATTGTTTTGACAATTATGATCTCAGTTCAGCTTTTCCTCTATATCATCCAATAAAAGGTGTTTACTTCTGTGTGGTATAGATATAGTAAGATTAGCAATATTCCTACACCACGAAAATAGTGTCACTTCCAATAATTGGTTGTTGTTTATCTTCATCACGTGATGTGAAATGACTGTAAATACAGCAATTTCACAGTCTCTACAGAGATGTACCTCTTTCCCAGAAGTGTAAATGTCTTGTCACTCACCCTGCCAGATATGCCCTTGATCTGCCGGGCGCTGAGAGGCTCAAAGTCAACGCTGATGTATCCCTCCATGGCTGTGAGCAGCTTCTTGGTGGTGCAGTTGGTTGTGTTGGCCTGCTCCCACCAGTTGCCTTGGTACCAGCCGGGGATGATCCACTGGTACTTGCTGCCGTACATGTTTAGGTTGTATGCCTAGGGAGGGAGGATTTGGAGGTGTTACCGTTAGGTAAATGTACAGACATATGGTATGTGTCAAACATGAGTAGCCCGTGTCAATAATGGCAAGAGCTTTTACTGTAGATGTAACTAACTGTCACCATGACAGTGTCACGCGGGTTAATGTGACATGGTCATAGTGGAGGACTTACACAGCAGAAGACTTTGGAGGCGTGGCTCTCGTCAAACTGGCCGATAATGATCCTCACGTCATTGTCCTAGACAAAGGACAGGACAGTCACGTGACAGACCCAAGCTAGCGATAACATTGCTGCTATACACCATCAACGACAGCTGTCTATGCATGTGTGCTGTATGTTGATTTGCGGAGTATGTCCAGTATAAATAGTGTTGCTCATCGGCGCTGTGACAGCTTGACTTCCTGCCGTAGAGTGTTATTACTAGGAATATAAAAAACCCCAGGCTCTGTACTTTATTCCCCTGACTTTATGGTTGCAATACTTCTCAGGCCGTGTCTGCAAGGGAGCCTTGTCACCACCCCCCCATACTGCGGTGTTCAAATCAATACAGCCATTAGGAGAAAGTCCATCAACTTTGGGTCAGGTTCCCGGCTTGTGACACGTTTTTCTAATCATCCCGCTGGCCTGGGCAACAAATGGACACAGCATCAGCATAAATCCTCCCCCCGACCCCACCCGCCACCCCCTAAGGAGCTCATCTGTGCCAGGGCATGACGCAAGACCCGGACAGTGAACCGGTGGCTGTGGACAAATGGTGTTGATCCATAACAACACGGACATTTGTGTCAGCTGGCAGATCCGCGGCCAAGGGAACTACGCAGGACGTACACGAGGACCCCAGCCGCACAGCCATGTGATTGATTCAGCAAGTCATCTCATTGCTTGCGTGTGTATGGTGTAGTGTATACACACACACACACACACACACACACACACACACACGGACAACAATCTGGCACTTTAGGTGCGTTTGATTACACGCACAAAAACGGCAGGTCGCAAATCGAATCCAGTAAACCTGACAGCGCTAACGGATCTACATATGGGCAACAGGGCTTGCGGAGATGTGTGGCACACGATCAGGAAGGGTTTTCTACGCCGTACACGTAAAAGGTCAGTTCTGACTGGAATGATGAATTTCCGATACACCGAGAGGAAATCACAACAATAAACACTAGCCATGTCAATTATGAGTTCCCACCTTCAGGAATTGTTCGCTTTGGTCATTGGGGCTAATACACATAGCGAGGATCACACACACACACACACATCGTACTGTATAGATAAGCTGCTGGGCTTACGTGTTCCCTATAGCAAGAAGTGACAGGCCCGCATCTATAAATGGTCCAAACAGGGTAACCTACTTTGGCAATAATGAAACATATATTTGGAGTATGTTTGGCATCATTGTTTTTAACAAGTAAGCATTTGCTCCCATAGGGATAAACCACAAA
This sequence comes from Aphredoderus sayanus, assembly GCA_027564795.1. Taxonomy (NCBI): domain Eukaryota; kingdom Metazoa; phylum Chordata; class Actinopteri; order Percopsiformes; family Aphredoderidae; genus Aphredoderus; species Aphredoderus sayanus. The sequence goes on from JAODUG010026799.1 coordinate 19,212, forward strand.
CACCTCGAACTAACTTCAATAAAAATACCTTATTTTCACCTAATAATAGTGCTCTCCTAAAGCTGTTCATCTTTATTCTGGATAAAAATAAATAATAATGACAAAGGTTCACATGAGGTCCTTCCCTTAGGCAATCCCCTAGTTCCAATCATATGCCATCTGCCCCTACATCCTAGCAAATGGCCAATCACTGTCATCTTACAGTAGCCCCAGTGCCCCGAGGCCATTGCATGGATGTAGTAGCCAACAGCCAGACCATTCATAGAATGCTTAACCACGAATGCATGTACAGACAGGCGCACACGCATGCACACACACACCTGTGTGCGTGCACACACACGCACACACACACACACACACGCACGCACACACACACACACACAAGCCGACTGAAAGCATACTGTAGAGCCTCAATCAAAGGCTGTCTTGGTGGCTCCTCGTCAGAGCCAGAGAGCATGCTGGGAAATGTGAGGGTGCCTTCTTTGTGTTGCTCATAGCTTTTTGCAATCCTGTGGTTCTTTCGGTATCTGTGTGTGTGTGCGCATGTTACGCTGGCCAAAAAGCTGGTGGAAGCGTTCTTGTGTTTGTGTGGCTTGTGTGTGAGTGTGTGTGTGTGTGTGTGTGCGTGTGTGTGTGTGTGTGTGTGTGCACGTGGGCTTACAGCAGATAACTGTTTGAAGCGCTACGTTGGCACCCAGGACA
>JAODUG010026810.1:0-19910 GCA_027564795.1 Aphredoderus sayanus
TGAAACCCGAGGACAGCAGGAGGGTTAAAAGGCACATAAAACAACACAAATACATAAAGAAATAATTAATAAAGAAAGAAATAAGTACACACAGCAATGCCAATTGAAAAACACAAATCATACACAATCAGATGGCGCCGCCGTGTGGTCAAATACGAGAGTTTTGAGTACATCACGAGGGTTAAGACATTAGCCTAACGCAACGTCTGCAGTCTACTGTAGGCCATAATGGGGGAATCTATACGGAACACAAGCTAGGCTATATTCTGCTCAAGCGGGGAAAACACTGCTGAGTTAATTATCCTGGCCCGGTGCCTCTGTGAATGAATATTCTAGATTTGTAGATCAATATTTGTTTAACGTCTCTAAATGTCCTAAAGATTAGGTATAATTCAACACAAACTCTTTTGAAACTACAACATATTTTGAATCTTCTTGACTAATGGAGATACTTGATTAGGCATACATTTCTTTAATATTGTTAGCCTATACAAATCCACGGACCTGGCAACAGTAGATAATTAGCAGTTTGCTACTGGGCTAGACACCAAACAGGTAGGCCACGCTATGGGGGTGAAGTGACACTTCTTCCTTGGAGTCCAAGGGGTTCTGACTGTAGCCTACAGTCTGCTGCCGGGGACAATAGGCGATTCCATACAGTATACTGTAGTCTCCTCGGAGTCAACCAAGTCAGGCAGAAGAATGGTCGCCTTTTTACTCCGGGAAAGAAGATAAATTGGCAATTAGGCCTACACTGCTTCACCTGAAACCTGCATAAATAATTGACAGAGGTGAACGAATGTGTTTGGCTGTATTTTCATTGTCAAATAAAGTTCTGATTTGTTCAGTGATGTTTGTGCTCATATAGTTATTGATATATAGTCATTTTTCTTCAGTGTGGATTTTTACATTCACAATTAAGTTCAAAAGACTGACATATCTTCGCAGACAGTCAAGCAATGCGGTTAACGTCCTTTAGCCCATCACAAGTGTAGGAGTGTTTTTCCTCAGATCGATTCTTGTGTAAATAGACAAAATCTGTTAACAATGGGATTCTATCAGCAAACATGCTGCAATTTACTGTGATTGCATAAAGCAATAAGCAGCAAGTTTCACCAAATGTTTTTTATTTATTTTTATCTAAATACTAGAAGATATAATTATACAAAAATATAGATCTTTTAGGGATCCCCATTATCAAATAACCCAATTAATATCAGTGTTAAATTCAAACACTGTTAACTTTCTTTCAGCTTAATTTTTATTATTACTCATAGGGTATGGCTAATACATTTGATGTTATATCTTATATCATCCTACGTTATTTTTGTAAAATATGTATTTTGAATCGAATTATTTTACAATTTCATACAGTAGGCTAATAGAATCAGTAGAAGCCAAACCGGGCAACTTAAAAGGCCAATTGAATAATGTTCATGTTATATATCCTATTCATTAACCTTAACAATCATTTTAATTTCAGCAGGTTTGTTGTAGCAACTGAATGTATATTCTAATGCATAGAATTTATGAACACTTTATAAACAAATGAAGCACGCTTTTGTTGTTTGTTTATCTTTGTCGTGCGCAAACGTTCAGAAGATTCCAAACATTTTGATACCCACCCAAGACAATAAGAATGAAGTTGTTGCCTGCAACCGCGCGTGTATATATAATATGTAATGGTGTATTTTGAGTGGGGACGTGACATTGCCTTTAGAACATTGATCGGGTTTATTATTAGTCGCATTAATACTTTGGATTAAAAACGAATATATAACTATTTGTGGCCGTATTTCAAAAATATATCCCGCGCGCAATTACGCGACTATCTATTCTTCCTTGGAACCTCAGATAATGATCATCTTTTAGTAGCCTATCCAGTGCGGTATCGGTGCTCATTGATAGGGAGATTAGGTCAAGACAATCCTATTGAGGAGGAATGACAGAAAATGGGGTGTGACCATCCCAAAAGTTCCTTCAATGGGCTACCTGTGCGATTCTCATAAATACTCCTCCCCCGGGGATGAGTTCAGTACTCGGAGACACGCGGACGGAGCTGAAGTTTAAGGAATCGCTTTTCTTCATGTTAGAAGTCAAGACGCGGTCCTCATCAGAAACGGATTATGAATGCTTTCGGACACCAGCCTGCTAACCAACAGACCAGCCCCATTCAGCACCACAGCGCGCAGGAGCTACTGGACATGGCCGTGTATTGTGACAACTTTGGCATGTACCAACAGAACCTTCACCATCACACGCCGAGGCCATCGGCTCACCCACCCAGCTACGGGTTGGGAGAATACACCACTCCATCCACTAACCCATACCTGTGGCTAAACGGGCCCAGCATAAACTCCCCTCCGTACCTGTCTGGGAGCAACGGATCCTCCTACATCCAGTCTGGATACGGAACCAACCAGAGGCAGTTCTTACCGCCTCCCACGGGCTTTGGTGGTGCTGATCTGAGCTGGCTCTCCATATCCAGCCAGCAAGAACTCTTCAAGATGGTCCGACCACCTTACTCATACTCTGCATTGATAGCTATGGCGATCCAAAACGCCCAAGATAAGAAGTTAACGCTCAGCCAGATCTATCAATACGTTGCTGACAATTTCCCCTTCTATAAGAAAAGCAAGGCTGGGTGGCAGAACTCGATTCGACACAACTTGTCACTTAACGACTGTTTTAAAAAAGTTGCCCGCGATGAAGATGATCCCGGTAAGTTTAGGCCAGGGGAGGTTTATAACTTCTTGTTATTACATAGTTACAGCATTGTACGGCACATTTGGTCGTATTCTTGTGTTAACTTTTTATTTGCATTGATCTTTTAGGCAAAGGGAACTATTGGACGTTGGATCCAAACTGTGAGAAGATGTTCGACAATGGGAACTTCAGGAGAAAGAGGAAAAGGAGAGCGGACCTAAACGGGGACACCACCACGACTCTACCTGTCAAGTCGGAGGACAACTCACTCAAGAACTCAGACACCGCTAGCCTCATGAGCTCGTCTCCTGCCAGTCTGCAGAACTCCCCCAGTTCCATTGAATCCAAGTCCTCTCCATCCCCGTCCATCGAGCACAGTCCGTGTTTCAACAGTTTTGTGTCCAACATGAGCTCGGTGCTGGTGGGGAGCAATAATGGCACTAGTAGAGGCAGCAGAGACTTCGGGTCTGGACACCTGGGGGATTTGTCTCAAAGCAGAGAGAGCGTGTCTGGACTTGGCTCCTACTCACCCACTCTAATCTCCCCACTAAACTCAGACAACACGCACCTCGCCACTAACAGAATGAGCTATTACGCGTCGGTACAGGGCAGCGCAGGCTTTAGCAATCCGCTCTCAAACCACTTCAGCGTGAATAACCTCATCTACAGTCGTGAAGGAACAGAGGTTTAGACACTAGATGTTTCACATGATGGGAATTCAGTTAGGTCTCTAGCTCACAGACTTACTGTAGTGTTATTGTCAAGGCATATTAAATTATGCAGCGTCGGTACTGTATATATGTAAAATAAAAGTACGTTATTGTATAAAATAATTAAAATAATCTGACCACAGACTGCATGCAGGTCTTTTGGCATTTACTACGAAATGCTTATTTTAACTGCTTGGTTGACCCAACAACATTTTCAAAGTATTAAACATGTACAGAAATTATTTTCTTATAAACATATTTGTAGCAAGTAGACTATTTTAGACTTAACTGTGTTCTGTATTATATTTAAAACGTTGTCTTATTTGAATAAACCTCACTTGATCAATCTTGTTATACTTTGCCTATAACAGCCACATGAAGCACGTCGTTGATATCAGAAATGTATATTGGCTAGAACCGATACGTTGAAGTCTTAATGTTAAAATGTGTTCGCTGGTCATAGTGTAACAGTTATTACTCCTCTATCCTTTATTTATTCTTGTACTGTAGCATGTATTCCACCTTGTCTACTTATCTTATACAACTGCGTAACTTACTTGTGTGATGTTTATTACAGAGAGTTTAAAGTTAAATCGAGGTTAAGTAATCTACAAACCCAACTGAGCATGTTCAGTGGCCCCCATTCAGTCACTTATTCATTACAGGCCATACCAATTTTATTTGGCATTTTAATAAATGTAACATTGATTTTTCTTTCGTTTTTCATTTTCTTTTTTAGAAACAAATATAACTAAAGTAAACTGAATCCTTATCTTAAACTGAGATTGAGTCTAAATCTTATTCTTGGTTTCAGAACTAACTGCTTGTCACTTTCAATTGACCCAATTTCAAAACACACTCATACTTTTTACTTCTACAGTTCAAAAGTAAAATCCACTGTACATGTTCATTCACCATGCAGGATATCTATTCATAGCTCACCAATTTGTTACCAATTAAAGCGTCACGCAAAAGGGTGGGAAGTAATTTTGAGACTCCTGTTAATTCGATGTTGCACTGTGAACCGTCTGGAACTGCAACTGCTAACATGAGAACCATACATAGAATTTAGTATTCTCGTATGAGGAACAATCGAAAAGCCCGTTCTTTCGTTATTGGTGGTAAAAATGAAAGTGATTTATTTTGAAATAACACCAAGAATAAATCACCACGAATAAATCAATGCATGTAAATAAAAAGAAACACCTCTTAATTGCTTGATAATTTAACTCACTCAAGCGCTTTCTTGTCGGGAATAAAGGAAAACTAATTGACAAAAGCTTTGTGCCCTGGCTGGGATACAATGGAAGTTGGCAGTAGTTGGAGATCCCCTCCTGGGCTCAAATAAAAATATTGTGACCCAAGAATTTGGGAACAAATTATCACTCAGGCCGCATTTTTCTCTATTATCTGTGATGTAGCGCCATTGATCAAACAAAGAGGATTTTTGTCAAATGGAGAGGTTCTCACAAGCATAACAATGTCTCCAGCAATCCCCGGCACATCATGTAAATAGATTATAATAGATTGTAAATAGATATAAATGTTGTATACAACATTTATATTCCAAAACTGTAATTGTTGTTATAAAATTAACATTATGCATTTAATTTCCCTTTAGGGATTAATACAATTCTAATCCAAATTACAATACATACAATAATCTCCCACTATAACTATTACTAACTAATTTGCAATTTGTCTGTTGAAGTATTTAACAAAACCACAACGACATCACATCAATTTGTTTAAATGTTAAACACTGTTCTCCTAAAAATTTTCATCTCAGCTTTCTCAGCTCTCATAAATGCAATGCTCCAGTGATTTCTGCCTGAAGGGCCCATTTACCCAGCCCCTATGAATATCACTCAGGCCAATTCAGAGCCCATACTCTCCAATCTATATAATATACCTGCTCAAGGGCCCCTGACTCCAGGTGTGGTTAGCCCCATAGCCAAGAAGACTGTGTGGCCTCCTTCCTTGCAGTTGAAGTCTAAACTCATAATGATGGGTTTGAGAGTGAGGTCAGTTATCCAAGGCAATGTTGGTTCATAATTGAAGGGACCCATGGTGTCAGAGCTGGAGTTTACTTAATCCAGTTCCCACTGCAGGCAAACCAAACAGTGACAAACCATGATCCAGAAGTTGAACCAATGCAAGGATTTACGTTACATTTGACACTCCAAATAGTTTCTACTGAAAAATGCACAGAAAATAACACCAAAAGGCAAACTATTTAATATTTAAATGTAGGAGTCAAATTCAGATTGCACTGAAAAGTATATATTTGTTTTTTACGGTGTAGAAATATATTAGTGAAGTCAGACGGTCACTGAATGTGTAGTGTCATTTAGAAATGACACTACACATGCAGTGACCGTCTATATCGTCAGGCTGGATGCTGCAGGGCACAGATCCCTCTCCATGGGGATATAGGGGCAGCTATAGTGACAGAAGTGACATGAGCTGTGGTGATGGATCACTGGTGGCTAAAGTTGCACTCAGCAAGGTGTGAAACGTTACTTCCATTAGCCATTAGGAAAGATCCCCTCAACTGATAGTAGACCACAACACACACACATACAAAGACAAGTTTAACATGCCGAACATTTATTGTTAGTCATTTTTGTGTATGCATGCAGAATAATTAACGTTTAGTCTAACTGTCTACGGTAATATGGAAGTATATGAATTTACAATAAATTAGTATATCTACTTATTTCTACTGTATATTACGCATAACCCATATTAAACAGTTCCATAGCAGAAAGAATGAGCATATACAGTACAAGTACAGTATGTGTCCTGTGGGTAAGACCCTACCAAATAACATGATAGCCCGGACTGATTACAGCCCAGATCTACCCTGAAATCTCACATCTGCTTGTAGCAGTCAGCGGGCTTTTCAGGGGTGATTTCTTATATTACAGCTCAATCTCTTGAGGAAGTTAAATATGGAACAGTACAACACGATGACAGCTTCTGGAGAAGGCACTATGGCGGCTGAGCCAGGACAGGAAAACTTAAAAAGGATTATGTGTACATCTGATATCTGAGGATAATGTCTATCATCAGCATGACCTGCGGTCCAGTTTCATCATTCCCAACCCAGCCTGGGGTGAACGGACATATGGATAATTTTATACAGAACATGTCTCATTTGAACAGATGGTTGCTCGCTTGTTACCTGTGGAGAGCAGGTGAAAAGTCTTTGTTTTATGTTTCCGTATGCTCATTTAGAGATCATCTATTGACAGGTGGAAATCATATTTGTCTTGTTTTATGTGAGCTCATTTCCCTTGTGAAATTATGAACCTATTAAAGTGTGTTTTTCTGACTGAGTGGAGAATGTAGCTGTAGTAAGATGCCTGCTACTTACTTGTCCTCATGGGGACACTTAAAATCATTACATTGTGTACCACACATTTTAAATAAACCTATCTTTACCAGGAATGCCACCCTCAAGACAAAGCCATGGAAGGCACTCATACTATATTTCAGGGCTACAAACTATAATAACTAATAAATAACCATAAGCAAAATAAAAATATATATCTAGACTAAAATAATTAAAAGTTAAAATGTTCTCACATTTTAAAATGTATGAAACTAAATAAAATGTATTAAAGTTTTTAAATTAATGAATGGCTCCACAGATAGTCCCAACCCCCATTTCAAAACCACTGCTCTAGGCTCCAGTGGCAGATGATTCAGGCAGATTTGGATACCAGGGACAGGAATTATGGGTCTAGGTGAGGCACAGGAAGAGCAACCACTTGAAAGCACGCAAGGCCTGCCAGCTGAGAGGAACCTGCTGAAAGACTCAAAGAGAGACAAGGATTAACGGACTAGAACGAGCCCCAGTAAATCCACAACCCGGACCTGTCTTCACATCGCTCTGTCTGGGAAACCTATCCCCACAACAATGTAACTTATCCCCCGTTCCGTCTATCGCAGAATTATATTTGGACAAAGCCTTTGTTCCCACATTAGGGAAATGTGGGCAGATGATCCTTTATCCGTGACCTTTGTCAAAACACACCACATCTTTACATGCTATTGTAGACGGGTCGATTGGTTAGACATGTCCTTAGCATCTCTATAATTTTATTGGATAAACATAGTTTTTAAGTAATTTTAAGTTACATAATTAAATGTAATTTCTAAACTGCTAATTTTTAAATGAATATGCACTTTTATGACATACCTGAATTTACCTTGATTATCTATATGCCTATGCTAATAATTACTCTATGGTTAAGTGTATAAACCTAAGAGAACATTTACCCACAAAAGCAAACTGTGCTAGCTAATAAATCCACAACTATTCATCACTTTCATCAAATTCCACAACATGACCTTATGAGGCCAGCATCCAGGGTTCATGGAACATCAATTTCTAGCTGCAGTTCAGCAGAACCAATACCTGAATAACTGCCAATGAGTAGGTATGTTGGCTTGGTACAAGGACCACTTAAACAGTGCACATCATCATTCTACCTTTGACCTCTTGGCTCTCACTTAAGGCTTTGATTTATTACTTTCTTACTTACTTAGGTTAGGTCATTCAAGTGACACCTACAGTAAATACGTGGTAAGTGAACAGCTCTAAATATTTATGGCCTGCATAGGCCACTTAATACACTATTTAGCTGATATGCTCTACCAACTACTCATATATGACACTGATGTAATTTTACTGGAAAGTTCACACCTGGGCACCACATTTTAAAAATTATTAAAGATGAATGGGGAGTTGACATTTATTGATAATGAAAAAAGTACATGGTTACCTTAAATCTATCATGGCAGATGATGATATGGATATTTAATAGTATTACAAATAAAACTACATCTAAAAATAGTCTATAAAATAAAATAAAACAATAAATCTATACAACATTTATCACAAAATGTCCTGCATTGTGCTGTCAAAGCCCGGCAGTGATACCACCCTGACTGAACCACCTGTGTGCTGTCATTACCTCCTCCTCACTGACAGGAAGTGATGACAGATGACAGAGGAAGTAGCTTCCCCTAAGGAGTCCATTTTAACCTTTTGGTGATGAAACGGAAGTGAGGAAACCATTCAGTACTCAGGGGATCCTCAAAATACTTACCGTAAGACGACTTGTCAGTCATTGGTAGTAGTTTTTTCAAGGAAGTTATCTCCTAAAGGGAAGACATTACGTAAGCTGATGTTACTGTTCTCAACAGACAAATCCCACCTGTAGCATTTTCTGTTTGGCACACTGAAGTTTACGTTTCCACATTTTGTAAATACGTAAATACAGTATTACAGAAGATAATAAGACAAATGTATATTCTAGCTCCAATAAACCTGGAAAGAATGGACAGGATAGGTTAGGGGTTAGTCCCAGTCAGACTAAGGTCATGGGTTCAATCCCTGACGTGCCCTGCCTTTCTGTAAGTATCTCTGAGCATATCTAAGCCTATACCTGCTCCTTAACACATCATATTTCATTCAAGTTAAATTGGATAAAACCTGGTGAATGTCAGAATTGTAATTGTGTCCATATTCATCAGTTGGCATTTTTGTGTGTGTTTGTGTGTCACCTGCTCCACTGAAACAGGCCACCCTTGATCTTTTGAGGCTCGCTAGTGCATCTGCGTTAAGGAATTCCATGGTATAGCCCCCTCTGGCATCTAATGAAACCCCCCACCTTCCATTGTATAAGACGCATACCAATGGGGAGACAGAGTTGGGGAGACGTGAGCCTTGGAGGTCTCTGTAACCCTCCCTACTATAAACCATCAAACGCACCCCTGACTGAGCGATGTGGCTGATCAAGATGTAGCCAGGTTTGCCCCATGTAAGATGGCCAAGATCTATGGCTGAAGGCTCTAAATTATAGCCTTTCAAAAAGGACAGGCATGCCCCCTCCAAATGCTCCTTTTGTGCTCTACTCTAATCCCAGCCTGTACTTCAAGGCCCTCACTCACTTCTAAGACAGGAGCTACAAATTTGAAAAGCAGGGAGTGAAAGGCCTGGTCTGAAACCACCAGTCTTATGCTTAGATGAATTGATGCCTAAATACATCAAATCGTATGAATGACTGTACACATTTTAGACACAACAATTTACCAGTAGACTATGGAGAATATAGCCTTCATAAAAAATAAAAAAACGTTTAAAAGTGTTTTATACAGAGAATCAATGTTGTTGTTAATTAGTAGAACAGAATTACTAATAAGTTGCAAAGCTCCATGCACACAGAAAACAAGTCTGCATTGACAGCAGCCGGCAGCGAAACAGACAGGCCGCTGCTTATTTGCAATACACGCGTTCAGACAAAACATCACAGTATGTGCAAGTGCTCACTGTTGACTCTGGTATTGGAGTCTATCAACCCCAAACACCGCCGTGTGTCAACTATAAACACACGAGACAAGGATGCACCCTGTCTGTGTGTGGACCAGCCTTCTCCCTCGCGGCCGCTGTTAACACCGCGGATTCCACTCGGTCTGCCGCTGTTGAACAGATCGGGATAGAAAAACAACCGCATAAGTATAACGTCGCGTTACTCCCAACTGCCAGTTGTACGACTGAATTTCCGTGGCATGACGTAATTCAGGACACTTTTGCTTGTGCGCTTGCTTATGTGTGTGTGTGTGTGTGTGTGTGTGCGTGTGTGTGCGCGCGCGCGCGTGCGTGTGTGCGTGTGTGTATGTGGAGGGGGGGTGTATGTGTGTGTGTGAGTGTGTATGTTTATGTGTAGTTTGGTGGCCGATGGCTGACAGACAGCATAGTATCTTCGTGAATAGTGTGTCGACGTGCCTCCACATGATACAGATGCCTGCTTTATTAGCCTATATGAGGGGAAAGGTTCTTACAGGCCTCGGTTAATCTGAGACGCACAAAAGCACAATTAAACCAAGAAGAGGAGAGCCCGGTGTTTTCCCCTAAAAACGTAGCCTATATTAATTAGGTTATGTTGGTTGAGGGCGAAATCGTGTGGATTTACATTGCAGAACACAGGTTGTGGGACCAACGAGGAGGATGAGGGCAGCCAATGGGCTCTTTAACCCGAAACCACGTTCAACGCATTTCGGTTCATTTCAAATTCAAAAGACACTTGAGAGGAGTACACGCAAAGCACTTTCAATATGTTATGGGGCTACATTTCTGCTGTTAACCAGGCAGTGATATACACAGCCTTGTTATTCTAACCCCTACTGATCTCAGCATGGAACGGCTTTTCAAACACTTGTCAGCTACAACAGTAGTCTTCCTGAGGATTTAAATTGTTTTTCCATGTTTGCATGTTATTAGTGTCTTTCATGAAACAACAACAAAATCACCCTGATATTTTTAATAATTTATCCTGAAATAGCATGACATGACAGACTGGAAATTCCTTCATTGTGTTGTTCCTGGTGAAAGGTCTTCATGTTCATCCTAATGGTGAATTATTAATAGGTCAGATATCTGCCATTGACATTGCTTGACAATAGGAGAAAGTAGGGATAGCTCCGTTCTCAGGATGGTTTGACAATAATAATAATAAAAAAATAATTGTTGCATAAGCTTGGTTTGGTTTGTGTTAGGCCACACTTTTGTATTTACCTTTACCTGTCAGGAGTGGACACCTTGTCAGAGACATCATGATGGATGGGACAGCATCTTAATTAGGTGGGTCAAACCGTGGCCAGATAGCTTTGTGCCACTGTCACTAACCCCTCCCATTTATAAATTGCGTAATTATCCCATTCATTACCCTGGGCTTTCAGGCTCCCTGATAGAATTCAAAGGGAGGTGTCGCTATCTCTTATCATTATGCTAATGGTACCTGTGACCACCCATTAAATCACAATAGGAGGGGGTCAGAACAGCAGCCAGCGAGGCAGTCTGCCTGTCTGGAGGACGACCCCAGTCAGGGCCTGACTGTCTGTCTGCTGGGGAATGGGCCACGGCATGTCCACGGGCCCACAGGGGATATTACAGCTCACTTGGAAAGAGGGATCGCCAGGCTCTGGGGACATGTCCCGGAGAGCAAGACCCCCCCCCCTTCCCCCGTTCTTCATTTGCATATGGGTCGCCTGCCCAGACACCTCCACAAGGCTCATTTGAATATGACAGATATAATGACCTTCACTAACGGTAAAACAAAACTACTACAGGTTTACTATGGACCCCTGATTGGTATATTATGGTATGCGTGTTTAGCCCTGTCTCTTAGCCGCCCTAACAGCTTACTGCGATGGGTCTCATTCTCACAAGCCGGTAGAGTCACATTTTGCAAGGTGTCGACACAGAGGCGGTTGCTGTTATTGCAGTAATGGCAGGATGAAGCAGGATTACCAAGTGGATCATTGCCGTTGAGGAGAATGAGCAAGGCACACTGCTCCTGTGTGTACATGTACGTGTTGAGAGAGGGCCATGGGCATTTTCACTCACACTTTTCATGAATTAGCACAATATTCAGTCAAATACTGAATTCCCTCAGTGCTATCAGTCCATCCATCTTGTTCACATTTGCTTATACAAGGTATACAGAATGATTACCGCGTAGATGAACTACGTCGAGACTGGCTCACTCAGACCTCTATTAGATCTATCCAATAAAAACCATGAGGACAAATCAGAGAGTTGTGCAGTTTTTTAATGGTGTGTAATGGTACGAGCACTGACAGCATAATTGCTCTGTTCTATTGGCTTGTCTCATTATGAGTGCAGAGGCCTTGTCCAAACACTATAGTTAGTCCCCCCCACACCCACCTACTATAGTGAAATCATCTGAGCCCCATATTACCGGCCAGCCTTTAATGAAGAGAACAATCCCCAAGTCACTTAGGTTTAATGAAAGCAACCACCTGCCCGAAGACCAGGGTCAAACCTTAGAGACAAGCATCCACTTTAAAAGCACACATGCATTTTAATGTGCCGTGTTTTGTTTTTTTCAGGGCCATTATCAGATATTATCAATCATTTTCATTTCAAAGCCTTTACTTATCTTTAAATAAAGCCGCAGGGCATGTGGTTTTCTGCCTCGCAAACGTATGGACAAAAGTATGTATATTACAATTACAAATTGTTGTCAGATGCTTTTATCCAAAGCAGGAGCAGGTGAGGGGGTTAGGCATCTTGCTCAAGGATGCTACAGGTAGGCCAACCCACGACCTTCCGGCTGGAAGGCATATATTGAATTATACGTAAAAACTATGTATAGTTGTTTCTGAAATAAAAAGCAAAGAGTATAACATGTAACACTTACAAAACACAGCAAATGTTCCCCATGTAGCGTGCAAGTTAATTATGCCAGATGATCTGCTTACCAATCTGATAACTGGATAACATTGATTCGTGATCTAGGCGGCACAAGGCATGTCTGAGATAATGCTGTGATTGTAATGGCATGGCTTGGCCCTGTATGGCACACTGATCAAGTGTGCACGGTTAATTCTGTTTAAAAGCCAAACTCGCACTTGAGGTATGGGGAAGCTGTCAGGGCACTAACAGCATTTTGTAACGCAAAAAAAAAACCTGCTCCTAAGGGACAATGCATCCTTCATCAAACTAGTCTAAGTCGGTGTCATATAACCACTATGTATTCTGGAAACCCTTAACCAGGCCCTAGTGGGCTTTACAATGAGTGGCCATATTACAGGCTGAGTCGGCACAAACAAATATCCAGGCTGAAGGGGAAGATGCAGTGGAAGTTTTATATCACATTTTAGCCCTGTTTTCGTTCCCTTTCTATCCTTTATGATAATGCAATATCTTCCCTTTTATTCTAAAGTATTGCTATAGTTTTTTAATATATTGTATTGTTTTTGTAAACCCCAAAGAAAAGAGGTTATATAAACATAGATATAAACAGAAAAACACATAACAATGAATGTAGTACAATTACCTCAGATAGTGAAAAATGAAAATGAATTACTCATCGTTCATTGTCAGGTGTCCCCAGTGTCTTCAATATGAGAGCCGTCATTCAAGTTGTTGTTCTTCCCATCCTGCTTCTCTTCCATGAATGAGGAGGCATGGGATGCACCTGCAGGGCATGTTTAGAGACAACAGAATGGCTAATCGACACGAGGGACGACTGCTCAGGTGTGTGGTTTCATTCACCTTTACCTGCGACACGACTGTAGGCTGGCTGCAGTATTGCCACTACACAAGGATGTTCATTACCTCACGAAAATAAATACATACACATACTGTAACTTGGGTTAACATATGGCTCCGTCAGTGTTTGTATTTATACAATGAATATCTTAAATTGTATGCTTTGAAGTTCAAGCTTTCTCTTCATGTCTGGCAATATTTAGCAAACATGCCATATCCTACTGTATGCTCTGTTAACACTCTGCTGTTGGCCGTAATGAGTAGAATCGCTCTCGGTTGCAGATCCAGGTTTCCAGCATGGCCTGGTTGTGGACCCAGGGTTTGTTGTATGTGATGCCCTTTGAGGCTGTGCCAGTTTCTGAGCACACTGAGCTGATTATTTTGACATCTTATGGCAAGCGAGAACTCTATTCCCAGCAGGCAGCGCTTAAGCACAGTGGAAGCATTCCTTTGTTAAGTGTTTGTGTCATACTTAAAGGATTAGAACGTATTTGAAAAGCACAAGGAATAATGTTGGGAATCACCTACTGAATAGTTTTAGCCCCTTCCACTGTCCATCCAATGAACCGCAAAGTGATTTATTGGGATGAAATTAGCGATGTTGGCAGACGCCTTGGCACTGATGTCCCAGAGACCAGGTTTGGGCACTTTGCCGAGCGTAGGCAGGGGGTCACTGTGTGGTACAGTAAAGGCTGTCCATATGATATTTTACACACATGACAGATTGTACGTTTATGTTGCCATATTTCATAGCTCCTGTCTGAGGCACTGTAAACCCCTTCATCAGTCCCTCACTTCTAAATCTTTACTTGTAGGCCTGTCCAAGTTGGAACTGTGAAAGGCGTGATGGGATAAATCACCAGAGCGATTTCTACCTTGATGGTTCCCATACAGCTCCAATTTTATTGTGTGTTCAGAATTCTCTGTGTTCGTAGTGCAGAGGGGTTTGGATTTCTGTCCCTCTGTTGGCCATGTTGTGCCACTGATAGTTATAGTGCAAACTATTTGTCAGAAAGGAGTGTGTAATGTTTTTGTGGGGAAACTGTATTTTTATTTTTGACTTTCTTTTACTTTTGATGTGTGTGCTCGTTCATGTGATTGACAGGCAAGGTAGATTTGTTGAACCAATCAGGGAACAGGCCCTGATTGGTCCTTCATGACAATTTTCAGACAGCTGGCAAAATCTAAATTGACTTTTACAGAGGCAGGGGCTATCAACCAGAGCAGTTATTCTGACAGAGCATTTCACAAATTGATAGCTACCTACAGCACCTTCACATGCCTGGTGGTTTGTTACACACAACCATCTGGGAAGTTGAACTTGTGAACCAGTCTTGTTAAATCAACCCTTGCCCAAGACAGTCGGGAGAAGAGTGAAAGCATATTTTCCATCAAGAGAAGCCTTTAGTGCCGTTCTTTGTAATTAAGTCTAATAAAACTGATGCTACTGCAGCATATAGCCTACCCTCTTAGGAACCGCCATTGCTGTTTTTAAGTGCTCTTGCTGTCATAACACCTAAACCACACCAAGTTAAACACGCCAACAGTACAACACTGATTGGTCAAAGATTATGGTTTACGGGACTGAAGCACAAGACTTTCAAGCTCTCCAGACAGATTCTGGTGGTGAAATAAAAAGGTAGCCTCGCGAGAGCATTCTCATCTCGCGAGGCCTTTGATGTGGAAAAACAAAACATTTGTAATACTGTATCAGCCTATATGGCCCATTGGCACTGCTGATGACATTGCGGACACTCTCCTAAGTGAGAGATGTGTCGATCATGCTCTCCAGTTTCAGCACTGTGAATGACAGCAGGGAGCGGGGAGCGATGGACAACGCACAGCAACCCTACCCCCGGGGGGAGACATTCTTTCTAGACTTAGTGTTTTTTTCGACCTGCTCTTCACAAATTTGAGTTCCCAGGCCATTTCCATTAGGAGCCTCGGACTGGCCCGCCATAGACTGTGCAAAAGCCAGCCACAGGGCAGGGTATTGTTAGACAAACCTCTGAGGATGTAATCCATATTGTTAAAGAGTAGAGACGCTGACCTTTGGGTTTAACTGACTGATATCATGACCAGTATATGAACCATAAAACAGCATAGCATTTAAGCGGAGAGTCACTTGTCCTGGAGAAAGATTGTTGATATTTGAACTCGATCAAAACAAACAACACCTCTCCCTTCAGTGCCATAGATTGATCAGAGCCCCCCATATTGGACACCTATTACCAAGGCTGAGCTAGTGTTGTGGTGTTGTCTAACCCATTGTACCCATTTACGAAGCCAGAGCTGTGTAGAAACACCAGATTATTTTTTTCAGCATACACACAGAACTGGCATCTAACTAGCTAGCTAGATGTTCAGTTAAAGGTAGGGTTTGTCATTCTCGAGAATGCTTCTTGAGAATATTCTACCATTGGGTGCTCCCTATGAAGCTCCACTGCACATATAGGAAATGCTTTTCGAAGCCTATGACATTGTTGTTGTGAGCGTTGCTCACCATTTTGTCTGTGTTCCTATTTACAGAGCCAGTACCTGAAGTACCGGATACTTTTTTCAGCACGCACAGAGAACGGTTTGCTAGTAAACTGCGAGGAGAAATGTGATGAATTTGACCAAATGTGTATTATCTTACAATCGCTGACTCCATCTTTAACTGTTAACAGTTTTTTCCTCAACATTTGTTTTGATCTTTTCCTAGACCCCTGAGTCAAAATGTTTTACACATGGCTGCGGGTGAAGTGGTCAGGTGTGTGATAAATCACCCGCAAGATAAGTGACTGACACATTTCAAATGTTTACATGTGGCCCCTATTCTTCAGCCTCGGATGTGAGCCGCTATAGTTGGCTGTTCAGCATCCCTTCCCCTTCCCCCGTATGCCTTCACAAAGGTTGTGTTACTGAATTCATACATCAGTTTGACGTGGGCGAACCCTCCGAAATGGCCCGGCTAGACCCTGTCTCACCACGATGACACGTTTGCTTTTCCGCTCAGAGCGAGGTGTTCCTGGGATCCTATCGCGTCTCATCGTCAACGGATCCAGGAGGAGCCGCTAGCATCTGCCTTTAGCCATCCGCTGGCTAGCTCACACAGCTAGCTATGCTATATATTACTAGCTAGCATGTAGCGCATAGGACCAGACAAACAGAGATAGAATGATGCTTCCGCTTTCTTTGTTGTGCTTTAGCTAGACGGTGTAGGTGTCACTCAGGCCCCTGATATTGATACTGCCCTGACCCTGCCTTGGAGTCCCCTCCTCGGCGGATCTCACCCCCTCCCCCATCACCCAGCTACCCCCTACCCCACCCGGTCCTCCGGGGGGTAATGGAGGGAGGAAGAATGTTGAGGGAGGAAGCGAGTTTCCTCCAGGCAGAGAGGTGGATGGAGCGGGTGAGAGACGGCCAGATGACAATGGGAGGGAGGGAGGGAGATGGGGGGGGGGTTCGGGCCTGAGTGTCGCCTCGGGGAGCCCGCCAGCGCCAGCCTGCGTGTCGACTCCGGCCCGCCACGCTAAGTGCACAGAGTGGAGGCCTCCGCGCTGCATTTGGCAAGGTGATCCGTCCCCCCGACCCCCATTCCCCTTCCTTCTGCTATCTGAAGCCCCGCACCCCCACCACCTCCCCTCTGCTGACGTCCCGCCAAACCAGGGGGTGATGAATTGACGCAGAGGGCGAAGAAAGGTCTGGAAGCTCCATTTCCATTCACTCACCCACTTCCATTCGGTATCTGTTGTTTTTCTAAGAGTCCATCGGCCGTCACACACAGTCACCGCAGTGGGACTGTTGCGCCTGCTGTAGTCCTTAATGGAAAGGGGGGGTGGAAATGGGGGTAAAGAGGGAGGGCCGGGAGGGGGGGGTTGTGCGGTGACCGAGAGGTCAGGGGGGCGATGCGGTCTGACAAATTGTTTCGTACACATGAAAACAAGCCCCGAGCAGCCGTGATCCCTCAGAGCAGACAGACACCGTGTCTCCACGTCCGTGGTAAATGACACTGAACATTGGCTCCTGTAGAGAGGCTGCATTGTTCCCTCCGTAGGATTTAGAAAGCTGATATCAGGTTCTACTGTAATTCAGAGAACTCCTGTTTTATTAGTAGGACAGGCCGTCGCAGCTTTTCAGACCTTGCATCACATAGCCACCGCTCAGCGGAGGTGACAGAGCACTGTCGGTGATGAATGGAGTAGAAGTGGAGATGTATTGGATTGCAACCGCATTCCTGAAGGTACGCTGGCCGGATTGAGAAGCTGTGGTAATTTGAAGTGTCTTATGTCACGGCCCACGATCGTTTGTTTTATTCCCCGGGTCCAAGGTGTTGATGTTGAGGTGAAGGACTTGACGGATGAAGTTATAGTCTTTATGACAACACCCCCGAGGTTCTCTCTGTGGTCGTTCTCGTGAAGAAAAAAAAGAAAAAAAGTCCCCCTTTGCACGGGTGTGATATTGATTGACGGCCTCGTGACAATGCGCTGCAAATCCTTTAATCCGTTCATAAAACTCAACAGGGGGCCACTTGATGCTCTTTATTCCAACGTCCTGCCTCATCTGGCTCCTGTAAGAGACACTCAGAGCTGTAAAACATTCACAGCCTTATAGTAGCAGTAACATGCAGCGTGGAGAGATTTTATGGGATGTGCTATTTTATGATGGAATCCACATATTGCACTGCAAAATGAAAACAAAAAAAACTATTCTGTTGAATGTGGCTATTATAAAAACATGTTTAGTTCAGCAAAATTACACATTTATTCAATTCCACACACCTACTGTATGCCAACCATCTAACATTGTAAATGAAAACAACATACAATATGTACATTATGTACAAATATTTGTTACTTTTACTGTGTGTGAAGAATACACTGACTACTATTTAACACATTAACTCCCATCAGTCTATAAATTAGACTGTAAACTTCTCATTTGTGCTTTTCTGAAATTAATCTGTACAGCATGAGCGTTTACAAGGTTGAGGAAATGCTGTCTGAGGAAGACAGACATTTCTATGTTCTATCCATGGGTGCAGTCTGGCTAACGTTCTTCAGTTTTATGGCCATATGGACAGGGAAAGAGTTTTTAGTCTTTGAGTGGGCATCTCAGTTTCACTGGGGTGTCTGTGATCTATGGAGTCATGTCCTGCTTCAGTGACATCCTGAACTCCTCTTTCACAGACAAGGCTTTCATCTTAGGGAGAAGGAGCTGAACCTTAAAACCGCAAGGAGAGACGTCAACTGTCATTTGAAACTAAAAATTAGGCTGTAGAGTAAGACATTTAATGACAATAACATTTGTATGTGTCCACTTGTATCTTAGTTTTCCTGTGTTTTATTTAATTGTGTTGATTTCTTAAATTAAATTAAAGATGTTCACAGATAAATATATGCTTAGTGTTTTGCATTAATGACTATTGGCTCCTTAAAATGTGTCCCCATTTGATTGTAAAAATAGATGCAGTGATATTGATATATCTTAACAGGACGTTCCAATTATTGAATACTGCCACCTTGTGATAAGTTTAAGCAACTAATAGCTATAGGCCACAATAAACAACTGCCATGAATAAGAATATACAGTAATTTCATTTTGATGGTAAATTATCATTTAATTAATTTTATTTTGTGTTTTGTACTCAAGAAGATGGTGAACATTTTGGTTTTGTGAAAATGCACAAACTTAGCTGAATTAGCTGAAATAGCTTATTCATAATGGGGAACTATTGTATTTCATTGTCATTTATTCATCCAAATACTAACAAAATAATTGTGCACTTTTAACCCCCTCTGACACAGTCCATACCCACAGTGTGCCTCTGGGTCAAACACATTCCCAACACTGGTCGTGTGAGTTAACTGTGGGTTAACTGTGTGCTCTTGTGTGTTACAACCAGAGATACTCATCCATCACACCTGCCAATCAAAGGCCACATTTATCAACTACAGTGTCAAGCGTCATGGGGCAGGGAAAGTGCTCGCTCCCTCTCCTCATCCATCATGGGTGTGCAAGCAGCCGTCCAGGGCCTCCATCACTGGTGCATGAGGGCTGGGCCTATACCGCCTTTATACCAGAGGGCCTTCATAGCAGACCCTGATTGGCTGGGAAGAGTGACTGGGTATCAAGAGTGTGAGGAGAGCGGGTAGGCTGGCCGACGCAGGTTGGACACCCTGTCTGTGTTCATCTCTCTCTATCTCTCTATCTCTCTATCTATATATCTCTACCTCTCAGTGCCTCTCTCTCTCTCTGTTAGTCTCTCTGTGTCCATCTTCCTCTTTGTCTCTCACTCTGTCATCTCTCTCTCTCTCTCTCTCTCTCTCTCTCCCCTCTCTCTCTCTCTCTCTCCCCCCTCTCTCTCTCTTCCTCTCTCTCTCTCTCTCTCTCCCTCTCTCTCTCTCTCTCTCTCTCTCTCT
>JAODUG010026820.1:0-43353 GCA_027564795.1 Aphredoderus sayanus
GTGGGTTGTAACACTTCTTTAAAAAGTGTTAAAACCATCCCCTATCATACAACTAAGAATGGATTGATTTTAATATTATTTACAGAAATCCTTGGCAGTGTAAAAGAAAGACTGAAATGTGTCTGCCAGTCTTTTAAAGTCTATTTGACTCTGGCAATAATAACGCGTTAACGTGCCCAGCTCTATAAAATATATTAGAATAAATTGCATAGTTAAGATATAACCTAATAAAATGTGAGGGCCACTGGGTGATTTTTGTTTAGTTTTGATAGACAGCACTGCAGTTTACATTTAATGCATTTCTCTGAACTAGAGACTCTAGTTAATTTACAGTTTCCTGCATGTCTCCAATTGTTGCATGTTCCTATTGCTACCTCTCAGGGTCCTCTGTGGCCAAATGTGGTAGAATCTCACATCTGAGGCCTTATAAGGACACTAGCTTAGCTTAATAAATTGTGCCTTGATATTCCTGGATTCCTGGATGGAATCAAAGGCAAAAAAACACATTTGTATGTAATATGAAAATATCATTCTTTGTTTCCTTCTATTTTTCCAGCATTTATATTATCTTTCTATTTTGTGGCCTGTATTAACTAACAATATATCACCAGGAGGTGCTGTTACCATATTATCATCCATGGCAAGGCAGGGTTAATGAAGCGAGAGGAAACTTCTAGATTGCAGGTCTTATGACTAGTGAACATATGTTTGGCTGAATAATACATTAGGAAGTCACTCATAAAAAGGAGTTTAGAAACTTGAAAGCCTAAGAGTATAATAATACATACACACAAAGCATCGCATGCTAATTTAGAGCTGGTGTTAATATTTCCTCTCACATGCAAACTCCCAGCATCTAATGCAGTACAAACATACCTGAGTCACATACCTGACAGCTAGGTATTTCTGGGTGGGGTTTAGTTGCTCCTCCTTTTTCTTCAAACCTACCATAAAAAAAGACATGTCACTTACGTAGAACTACCAACTGTGTTATAGAATGTCTCTTCTATGAAATCTATACATTGTAAAAAAAAAATTTTGAATAGTTTATTCAATAGTGGCAATACGTTATTGTAAATTATAGTGTGAAAATAAACTGTAAAAAATACAAATCTTTTCAAAACCAAATCTAAGTCAATTGTTGAAATAATTATGTTCTCAGCAGTACAAAAACAGGACAGACAAAAGGAGATGCATTGTGAACAACCAATTCTAACAGTGGTCAGTCCAGAGGTCATCCTATTAGCACCACACCTCCCGGGTCATGTGGAATGGACTGTATGAGTGGCCATCCAATGTAAACACCGCTAAGTGCCTTTGGTGGAGTTAGCTCAGGCTACGGATTGGGGGAGGGACAGCTGTTGCATAAATTTACCGGAACACATCCTCACAACACCAGATTTGCTAAGCTAAAAGGCCAGCCCTGCAGCTAGAACGCAATTACGGACCAGAAACCTGTTCAGAACTTCAGAGAAGTCAAATCTCTGCTAATCTTGCACGGTCACTTAAGATTTTCACCGCAAGCTAGTTTTACATGCTTTTCCCCAAACCTAGTGGAATAATAACACGACTCAGCCTCTGTTGCTCGGCCTGTAGCTGGTCATCTCATTGGCCCAGGGGATGTAAAACAGCAGCTAACATGGGGCACAGACATAATATAAAGCTTACCACACACCTCTAGCTCCATGGGCTACACAAAAACCTCTGATACTAATGACAGCATGTTAAAAGCCTCCGTCTATACCCCAGCACCTTTCAAATGAGCAGTCCCTCTGAAGTATTCATAAAG
Source organism: Aphredoderus sayanus (assembly GCA_027564795.1). Lineage (NCBI taxonomy): Eukaryota > Metazoa > Chordata > Actinopteri > Percopsiformes > Aphredoderidae > Aphredoderus > Aphredoderus sayanus. The sequence continues at coordinate 1,790 of JAODUG010026820.1, forward strand.
CCCTGCGTGCCCGGTACAGAGCTGGGCCGCCATCACAATGTGACACCCCTCTTGAGGATGGGGATTACATTCTTATTTGCTCATTGGCGTCACACACAGAAAGGGTGTTCATGACTTGAACAGAAAGTGGCACACCACATACATACCGAGTCCCACACAGGGTTAGATCATTTTATGCTACTGTGTGTCTACTGCTTTTACTTTGCACTTCCTGCAGAGCATGATTGTGGGGGAAGGAGAAGGGGGGGGGGGGGAGTGGCCAACACTACCAAGACTGAGCTATGCTATGAGAGGGTTTCATTATCCTCTAAAGCCTCGAGCCTCTCCTCAGCACTCAGAGACTTTTAACCTTAGTGCCAAGTACATGCATGTCTTTTTATTTCACATTTGCGAGTCTAGCGTTAGCCTAATGTTTCTATTATGGTTATGGCTGGCTACTGAACACCGCTCCCATGTAAGGGAGTCTGTTTCTTCAGCCCTGTCACTGGAAAACAAACAAGTGTACATTAGCTTAATAGCTAATAACAAATATGATGGAAAACAGGGTATGGCAAAGTAAGGTTTTATGGAAGTATCTAGTGTTTAGGCGATGTTAGTGTCTTTCTACATATATTACAGACCTTCTGTATTGTATGCGTATTTGTTGAGAAGAACACACACAATTTAGACAATTTAGATTTAGTCTGTATTATAGGTTTTATTATTTGTTGTTGCTAAAACACAACGAATATTTTCATTAGTCAAACCAGGCACAGCTCAGCAAAGCTCTCAGACAGCTGTGTAATTTGGTATGCATGACTGAAAGCGACAAAAATAACTAAATAATTTTAGAGCGGCCAAATGGAAAGAGCTGAATCTCTTTGTGACAGTCCAATGTGTTTAGTAGTGGAGGAACATTTTAAATGTTTCCTTGAGACTTCTGACCAACAAGGTCAATGTCTGCAGAATCTTTTGCTGAAATGTCCACGATCCCACTTGAGATGTACCGCAGGCCCTGTGTGGTTCTAGGGGATCAGCTCAACAATCCACAGAGAGCAACTTCTAGATGTTAATGTGTGTTGTATACTGTAATGTGTCACGTACACCACATTTACTGTACCCATCTAAGCAACTGTGTGAGTTAAATAAAGCACACTTGCACAACTTGCCTGGTTAATCGTTAAAAACCACTTACATAAAAGAGTCGGGAGAGAGAGAGGGAGAGGGGGATAGGGAAAGAGTGAGAGCAAGAAAGTAGGTATGGTTTAGACACAGACAGATAAAATACCTAAAAGCTGGGAACAAGACAGATCAAATAAAAGACACAGACAGATAAGAGACAGACAGATAAAATACCTAAAAGCTGGGAACAATTCTCTAAAAGTTCTGCCAACAGACAGACAACCACTGATATTGTGGGCTGTATCATTAGTTACATAGTTTGTATATCCTGTCTGTCTAGTCCAGGTTGCCACTGGACCTCCCCTGGGTTTTGAAATGTGGACATTTGATCCGTTTTGTAATTCAAAAGGTAAACACATTTTGTTTTGACATGAGCCATAGGGCAGCGGATACCTAAGTAATAGAAACAAATGGACACACGATCGCATGCACTAAATGTAAGAAAATAAAAATGTCTTACCATCGTGAATCTCAAACGCCAAGCTGGTAATCTTCTGTGTAATGACCATCATGGGCCTAGCGAAGGACACAGGCAAAGAGTCAGTAACATCAAAGTCGAAGCCCATTCCTACTGAACTTTCAAAGCAACAACATTGCCATCAATTGTACAGACTGTACAGAGTACTTATAAAATAGTTTAGCTGTATAAATCATGTGTATGAGCATTCATGAAGAGAGCATACTACACAAAATATTTCTTAGAAAATATAGAAATTACCTGGCATGCAAGATGCTGAACTTTTCCCCTACATTTATGTATGTGTTTTACAACGGGGACTTGAAATGTTGGTGACTACCGGTATACCAAGCTACTCTCTACTTGACCGCTCTCCATACATGTAGCAGTAGTCAACAGTACAGTACAGTAGGATGCTAGTAGCATTAAGCTTTGTTGGGTCTGTCAGTAAACTGATTATTTAATTAAAGATTTATTTAATGTATAATTATGGACCTTTTTTAATCAATAATCATTGAGCTCAGGCTCATTGTCTGCATACACTACAGTGTTCTCCCTCCAGTCTTAATTAACCCATTCTTAAAAATGCAAATCAGGACATGTATATGGGGCCTTTGGTTCATGATAATACTTGTGTCAGCAAATTCAAAGAAGGTCAGCATGCTGGGAGTATTTCATGCATGAAAATGTTGGCGGCAGCATTAAGTTAAGTTACAGAGTAAGCAGTGCGCCAGAAACATTCTGGTTTCCTAAAATACCTGATCAATTAATAAAAGTAAAATAAAATAAAAATCGTGATAGAATAAAATATGTGTGTGTGAATATGACACTAGAGTTCATGTTTGACTTTAGGACCCAAATTACCCATATATGAACATTCATTGTATAGCCTGTTAGCCATTTCTGGGTAATATGTGAGGGACAGGAAGAGACAAGAAATAGTTAAAACGGTGAGATCTGTGCTCTCATGGAAGCAGGATGGGACTACATTGGGTTGCTTAGCAACTGGCTACCTCCGGCCTAGTTGAGAGCGGTGTCTGCCTGCTTCAATTGTCAGACAGTCTAAAAGGCTGTACTGATACTAAATACCGGGAGGTAGGAACTATTGTGTTCATAGATATTCTCCATCGGACCATTTAAACTGCAACACAGTTATCTCTCTATTGTTAAAGTCCCAAATCAATATCTACTCCCAAATCAGCCCTACTAAGCCTAAACTGACGTGAAGATGTGAATTTGACCTCCATGACTCTTCCTTACCCTGTGAAGTCTGCCGAGTACATGCCGTAGTCAAAGACATAGACTCGTGTGATCTGACAGAAGCTCAGGTAGCCCAGGGCCACAATAAAACAGTACCTGCAAAGACAGGCAGGGAGAGAGAGAGAACAATGTCAGTCAGTCATCATATCCTACAGTACATATGATACATTTAACTGAATAACTATAGTCAAATTAAATAACAGAAGAATATATGACAGGCAAGCAACAAGAAATCTGTACTTGTTCTTGTACTGGTTTCTACTGGACAATTTATTCTATATGGAGCATTTCAAACAAGGCATCTCAAGGGGTTCAGAACCTTTTAACCTCCGAAGGAGGAACAATAAACTGTTTGTGCCTTCATTCCGCTCGCTCTCCTTCTCCTCCTTATGGCCTCCATGGACGGAACAAGGCTGTGTTACAGCACAGAACAAAAGACAGTGGTCTTGGCAGCCGTGCGAGGAGGAGTGGAGCCGAGCTGAGAGGAGGCCAGGTGGGGCGAGGAGCCTCCTATAATGTGTCACTGTCAGCGGAGGAATAGAGCAGACAACAGGGCTTCTCAGCAAACGGGCAAAGGGCTGGAGTTGGAGGCCCTCTAAAGGCACACTGGTACTAGCTAGCTAGCCAGCTAGCATCCCTCCACTGCCCATAATCAGGAGTATCAGAGAGCGGTAAACACAAATGCCAAAGGAATTATGAATGGGTCTGACATACAATAGGTGTTCAAAATAGTCAATAGTATCGGCACTGCTTTGTAATGAGCAACGATTAGCCTACTCCTTTCAATAGCTGCAGCTGTGTTTCCCCTGCTATGACACATCTCTGAAAAGGATCCATTGTTTTGGCCTGAGAGGCCGACAACAGCTAGTCTGAGAGGAAAAATAGAGAGCAGCAGTGGTTTTGGGAGCATTATCATTATAAAAAACAAAAACTGTGCATTGTAATTGATTTAATGGTCAAGTTTATATGACGGAAAGGGTTTTCATACAGTATGTGCTTGAAGGGCCTGTATTTTTCCAAATCCTAAAAGCCAAAACACACAGAAGGTTTTTAGGATGGGCTGGGGTCAGGGTGGTTGATTCTACGCCTGTTTAGTCCTAAACAAGCCCGGCCTTCCTGTAAGCCTCCTTGAGCAAGATATCTAAGTCCTACCTGCTCCTTAATACTTGTAATTGTGCTCACTCTAAGATGGTTTGGTATGTTTTTGTATTTGTAGTTGGGGAACATGTACACACAGCTGCCTACGGCTCTGCGACCAAGCCTGGGATTCAACACTGCTTCCACCTGAACACATCAGCATCTACAGCTGCATGTGGGCGGCAAAGTTGAATTGGTTTCTTTAACTCTCTTTCATCTATGATGGACTGACTGAGTGGGACTGCCCTTGTTCTGCAACACCAGTGGCAGATATGCAAAGAGCACCCTTGTGAATGTGTACATCAATGCCACATCTCAACTGGCCAGATGGGGTGTGTGTATGTGTGTCCCACCCTTAAACTGTAAAGTATACACAATCTATTTATATCCAGTGTGTCAATGGCTCTGGTGCTAAATCATGCAAAATCATAATTATTTTGCATGATTTTATACATCTTCAACCTGCTGATGTTGCCTCTTTTAAAAAGGTGCTGGATCATTGTCAGTTTATCCAAAATAGACACCAGCCTAGTCAGCTGTCAACTATAAATATGCTTTTTCAAAGGCAAAATGGATTTAATAATTAGAACATCAGTTCAAAGGTCTATTTTATTCTGTTCAGGTTTGATTAGTCTGGCAACCCCAAACTAGCCTCGCGTGACCATCCTGATCTTGCGATCTTCAATTTAATTTCATGGTGAGAATCAGTTTGGAAAGGCTAGAGATCAATGCGGCTGTAGTCCGAGTAGCATATGGACTTTCAAATCAGCGTCGTCGTTATTGCTACGGGCGTGGTTTAGGTGTGACGACAGAGAAAGCGACTTGGAAACTTGAAAATAACAATGGCGGATCCTAAAAAGATCCTAAACGTAGATGGTGCTATATCGTAAGTTTTATCTCAACTGAAGACTATATCTTCATTGAAAATAGAACAGCATTTTTAGACGGAAAATATGTTTTCACTCTACTTCCAATTTGTTTCAGCAATAGTTTAATTTAATACGTCATATGGTTCATTGGTCAGAGTGGTTGAAGTTAAGGTGACAGACAAATGGTTCATCCAATCAACTTATAAGATGTTTATGACAGAAAACGCCCTAAACAAACAGTTCCTATGGACAGCTTCCCAGATGGACCAAAATACATCTGGCATGTCAGGTTAACCCCAAATGGGAATCTAGAAGCATTCCTGAATAAAACCATAGCAAATGTTCTCCAATAACCCTATTTTAAACCCTATTCACTTATTGTACTGGCTCACAGCCACACTATTCAGTCTGGATGTCAGCTACAGTAGCTATATTTGCAGTGTGCCCACTGCCCACCAGAGATGCTTTCTTCCTCTTGACATGTCTATGTAATTTTTAACTGGGCGTGTGTGTGTGTGTGTGTGTGTGTGTGTGTGTGTGTGTTTTTCCTCTTTTTTTGCGGGGGGATCTTTATTTTGATTTCAGGCCTCAATAAGACCCTGGAAATAAAGTAGGCTGCTTTGCCTCAGTGGGAGAGCTATAGACAGGTCAGCGCACAGACGGGGAGCCCCAGGGTGAACCGGAGGTAGGTTACAGAAAACATGTAGCAATAAATATCAACAAGCTATAAATACATTTTCATTTATTTCAACATTCAACAGGTGAAGTGCTGAGCTATGCCACAAATTCGACACTCAAGTGTACTTATCTTCAGTGTGCTGTATAAGCATATACTGTAACTACATGTGTATAAATGGTAGGCTAGGTGACATGAAAACATCAGTGACAGCACGAGAAATCTTAAGAGGCCCTACTGTACCTAAAGAGGACAGTTTCATTAGCATATCTCATGCAGCAGTGAGCCAGCCACTGCTAGTGAAATTTGTGCATTTGTCCTTGTATGTTCTGCTAATATACAGTATTCATGTTAGTATTCATTCATACTGAGTGACATTGTTTTTGTCAGAGGTACCGGATGGAAAGAAAGAAAGTGTGGGCACTCCTGGATTTTACTGAAAATGTTGCCTATTTTTAGCCTTAAAGTGGATATTCCATGTCCCTTTTACACATGTTGACACAGTTTCTTGAGGTTTCAATGCAATGTATTAGAAATGCTTAGGTTAAAACATCCCATATTTCATTGTTGGGGTCCCACAGCCCCTGAATCATGTGTAGGGACATCTGGTATGGTGGAACAGGGACAAGTATGACATTTTGATAACCAGTCATATGTATTCACAACAAGCATTGTATAATTTCGTGAATGAAGGTTAGGTTATACTATATCACGAAATCGTAGCCGGTCATCAGTTTTCGGTTTTTGGTATGACACCTGTAAGTGTTAGCTATCAACAAGCGATTGATAACTTAGGTCAACACAACAGTTGACCTAAGTTTTGGTCACCTGTAAATGTTGAACATTAAACCTTTACTTCCGGTTTGCGTACTGGCGATTGATTTCAGTTCCTTGTAGATTGTATATTTTGCCAAATACTATTACTGTAGCTGGCTGTGTGGTCATATTCTCATAGTGGCGTTCCCAAATTAACTGTGAAAAGCATATACATAGAAAGCATGCACTTTTCTAATGCATCTGTTTCTCTGCTACTTTTCCTTCTATTTCCATCTATTATATTACAGACCAGGAAGGTAACAGTCCACTCTGAAAGGTCCAGAACAACTCCAAATCACATCGACATGAACTTCTGTATCGCAATATCATCACAATGGGCCTTATAAGAGTTCTAGCAACATCGACACTAAACTTTAAACCACAGAGGTGTTACTTAAAGTTATTTGAGCCATTAGCTCAAAATACATTTGTGTCACACACATAGGCACAATGTACAAATGAATGAACATGGCTCAAATTAAATCTCTACATGTTGGGATAATAACCCATATTTGTTATGCAAAACCCAGCTGCCCTCACTCGAGGTGAATGTGAAACTGTCGCGGTAAGTTGGAGATTTCTAGAAACAGAGATGCAGTTCAAAGCCATTTGAACTTCAGCATTAGCTCAAACATGTCACTATACGCCATCTTTCCATCTGGCCTCTGAAACAGTGAAACACAGGCACTGCAAGTGACCTAAAGTGTTGAATGGCTGGGCTGTTCCAAGCTAGGCAGCCTGGCTTGGGTGGCAGCTGGGTTGCTTTGTTTCCTAGCAGCCAACAGGGTTTAAAAACATGGCCATTGACAGGACTTATCTGTCCACTTAAACAGAAGCTGGAACACAAGGCTAAAAATGTCAGTGAGAAGGACTGTGCCTGCTTTGCTTTTAGTCGTAACACCACTTGATGTAAAACATTGCTGTCATTCTGTCCCCAGGACATGTTTTTATTGTATTTTATTTAACCTTTCTGAAGGCAGATGGTATTGTGATAAATACTTAGATGGGATTATTTTTAGGGTGTGTTGCCAAAGGGAAACTCCCACTGTTCCCTCCCTAACCTTGATATGTTGTTAGAAAATAACAACAATGTTTGTGTGTTTGTGTGTGTGTGTGTGTGTGTGTGTGTGTGTGTGTGTTGATGAGACACGATCACAGATGGAGGCCAGGGGGCAAGAACCACTGCCAACACAACACAGACTGGCCTCCTTCAAAAACACAACAAAACTGCTCTGTAATCAACAACATGACAGCCCAATAAGCCAACAACCAGAGGCTGCAAATCTGGAACATTCTGTGCTCAGGTTGCATAGGATTTGATTTGCTAAAATTTTAAGCAGAAACTCCAAAAACACACTTCTCTTAAAAATCATACCAGACAAGACACAGGAAATCTAAATATACATGGTTTGGTTGACTGGCCACTTTGACATAAAAAAAGTAACGCAATCTTACTCTCACTTCTCATTTCACATTCCAGTGTTGCTTCCATGAATCAAACAACTTAGTTCGGCAAGAAGAAACCCATGTAAAGAAACCATTTTGCATTCAATTAGCAGTCATTTCTTACTTGTGCATGTGCTCGAGTCCGGCAAACACCATGATGCTGTAGGAGAGGCCACTCTGCACCAAGAAATGGAGGGCATACCTGTGTAAACAAAAATCACACAATGAGATAAAGACAAACAATGAGAAACCCTACTGGGCCCTTTGGGGGAAATTCTTTTGGTCTGTGACTCACCACAGGGAGGTCACATGTCGACATATCAAAGTGCGAGCACACACACACACACGCACACACACACACCCACCCCCCGGTTCTACTGTACTTGTGTATGATCTCTATTTGCTGCGTTTCTTGTCCAACTAGGCCAAGCTCTTTCAGCCATCATGCCATTGGGGAAAAAGGGGGAACAGCACGTTGCTCACAAACATGTGATGGCTGAATCTACCACATAGTAATGTATCATCTCCTGTCCCATGATGCATTGTGACAGGACAGGGGCCGCATGTGCTTCCTTTGCCTCCGGCATCAAGATTCCTCACATGGCAACCTGTCGGCAGAGCATGGCAACCTGTCGGCAGAGCTTGCCAACGTCTGTCGATGATAAACAGACATTTTGACAAACTGCCCCCATACACTCATACCCCTGACACACACACACACACACACACACACACACACAAACAACCTATTGCGCTCCAACAAGTAGCATCTTCCAGGGTCTGTAAAGGGCACTGTGTCAGCGTCTACTAAACACCAGAGCCTGCAGAAAGATGCTTTGTTAGCAGCAAGCTAGCAGAGACAGCTAGCTAGAGATAGCACAGAGGGCAAGGGGAGGCCATCAGAGACGTGACACCCCCCTTGTCCCCCTTTGTGTCCTCTCAGTGACGCGCCTCAGAGCCTCAGACAGAAACAGACATGGGAAGAACGAGGAGAGAGAGAGAGAGAGAGAGACCAAGAGTGTTCCCCCACAAAGGGAGAAAGTAGCTTCCGGCCCGTTACCTTGGCAACGTCTACCCCTGAGCTCACATCTTTTCACATGGCTGGAGGACCTCTGGTGGCCTCAGTCATTTCCACCTCTTAGTGGTTCATTTGGAACTCAGTGCCTGTTTGATCTGGCTGCTGTGTGTTTGTGTGACATGTGATGTATACTAAAATACACCAGCATCTGCTAGGCTGCTCCCCCAGGGCTCATGCCAGGTGCCCTCAAAGATAGCAGATAGCTATAAAGATAGGACAGGAGAATATGTGGGTGTGAATGGGACGAGGGAGGGGGTTGGGCGGGGGTTGGGGATAAACGGTAACATGAACTGAACTGTCAATGCAATCGCTGTGGACACAAAGACATCCAAGAGTTCCCCAACACACATGTACATTTATTTTCGGCCTTTGTTGGGAATCACTGCGATTGTTGCCTAAATGCTAGCAGCAGTCAGCCAAGTACAATAAACACCATATGCTGGCTCTGCAACAGGCCTCTGCTCCAAGTATTTATGCAAGTATTAATTACAAGAGCAAATAAAACCTATTGGCAGCCTTTGGAAGACATAATGTGTACATATTATTGATTCTTTTGTCCAATTAAACAAAGATGCTCAGCTGCCATATTCAATAGGACTGTATTATTCCATTGGGGAATGTTTTATTTTCGTAAGTGATTCACATCTGCAACTCATAAGAATGTTAAAATTGATGTGAGATGTAAGACATGCAAATAATTCTTAGAAATAGAAGTGAATATCCTACTCAAAAAACAGAAAGTGGGTTAAGCTATATGAGCACAACATATCTTATCGCTACGATAGGGATGTAGCTCCTATCAGTTATAGATATGCACTGCTTGTTATCACTGTTTGTTCAAACAAAGTCTCTTTACCTACTTAGCAATTTGAAAGTTTGTGGTTAGCTACTGGGTCTCTCTCTCTCTCTCTCTCTCTCTCTCTCTCTCTCTCTCTCTCTCTCTCTCTCTCTCTCTCTCTCAGAAAGCAGTCTGCAATAGCTTTCTAATTGGATATCAATTGACCCATTTAGCTTGGTGGAGCAGCATATGGAGTGAAGAAGAGAGAGTAGGAAAGTAGGAAGACACTTACTAAAGAAACGTGGGGTTTGTGTGTGGGGCTGTATAAACAGAGGTAGTTAGAGCTAAGTAAGTAAATAGAACGTATAGCCGCTCTTCATATGTATTAAATATTAAAAGCTATATATTGTTAAATCAACAGAGGTGAAGTTCGAAAAAACATGAACTATTTGACAGAAGAACCTATATTATTTTTGTTGTTATGGCTGGATAAATATGTTTTTGTTGTTGTTAATGCTGGATAAAAATGTCCTGCGGCTCACGGGCCTAGCTCAGGGTACATAGTACAACAAACAGTGCCAGGTGTCAAGCCTACAGTTACTGCACCCCCCACGGTGGGCTGGCAGATGGGAGGAAACAGTTTACATTTACTTATGTAAAAGCTTACAGTTGGCTACAACAACAACAAAACCTACCCTTTCACCGATCATAGCAAAGAATCTTAAATGGGGAGCTTATGATATTAATCATATTTTAAATTTTAGTATTTTACATTGGAGCAAGTATTTCAATATACTGTAAAGTACACAGAGACACTCACCAGCCAAAGCAGAACAGTGCCAGGTAGAATCCCAGCAGCGTGGCCACTACATGTCTGATGAAGGGACTGGTCTTACTGGGGTGGAGGTAGAGCCGGAACCACACCGCCGTCAACAGGGCAAACAACTGGCTCACCACAAAGTTCACCTGCACACAGGCACAAACAGCAGGACCACATCTATATGTTTTAATGCAGTCTTGACTCTTCAGTGACTCTTCAGTCAGTTAACAAATGGACATAGGCTGTGTTTTGTTAGGACAATGATGGCATCAACATTTTACATTTGTGGAGAAAGAACCAACTGTAATATGTACAGTAAACAACCTCCCAACTCTTTCTGCTCAGTAAGAATATAAATATATTGCTACAGACATACAGTATACAACCTGGTGAATCAGTGTTTTATCAGGGCTTGTCCCTTTGGACACCCAATACACAATGATTACACAATTATTTCTGTTCAAATATTTGCTTTCAAAAAAGCATTCTCAGTGAGACACTATCCATAACCAGAGAAAAAAACAGAGACCAGGTGTTTGACATGTTTCATCCCTGTGTGTCCCAGGCAGCAGGACACAAAGAGGCTTTCTATATGCTGTCTGGGCTTGTTGAGTAGTAAAACAATGAGAAACCCACTTTCTTTACAAATATGGAATCTTTCTATCTACATATGGTGTAGGTTACAAAGAAAGCATGCTATAGATTAGACATTATTAAATTGTGCCAGAAATGCTTTAAACCATATCATGTCACCTGACCTTCTCTCCTGAGCACGAAACATACATTTTACACAATATATATAGTAAAATTGTTCTTCCTATATGAATGATTATGACATTTTCCTCTCTTTAATAAAACAATAAAACAACTGAAACCACAGTTTCACTGAGTTTACTGAGACAGTAAACTCTGAGACAGTTTACTGAGACAGTTTAACTGAAAGAGATGTATTTATTATTTAATACTTTCACAAAGTATTGAATACTCTCACAAAGCATTAAAGCAAAGAATTGGCATTAGACAATGAGACCTCGTGGTATTGTGAACGGTAAATACCTACTCAGAGTCAAAGCTCAAAGCAAATGTTTCTTGTTGTGTTGTGATGAGTGTGTAGGCACCATGTATACTGTCTAGTTATTTAGGTCATCATGGCAACAGATCAGTCTAGCCATACAAGAGTGAAGTGACAGATCTGAGCACCCTTAACTGTTTAATAATGAGAAAGAAATGGGGTAAAGACAAATAGCGATAAGAAAGGCAGGCAGGCTGAGAGACAGATATCAATAGGCTTTTGTTGCTAATTAGAGTTAACAGCTTAAAATGTTACCCTGGGTGTTGGAAAGAATTTACAGTAAATACCGGGGGTTTTGTTTATTTCTCTACAAACACACATACTGTAAAACAGGTACAAAAAAAATCAATAGCTGCAAGAAAACACAACTAGCCTCTTCAAAAGCTTGGAAACCACTGATAAACGAAAAAGATGATTTAGCTGAAATAACAAACTACAAGACAGAAGGCCACAATGTTCTCTGAATATTATTGGAAAACCTGTGATATAAAACGCCACCAAGCAAAATAAAAAAATAAAAAAATAAATAAGTAAATAAAAAACATCTGAATGATTCATTACTTTCTGCAATAGTTTTCAAAAGGTGTTTACCAACTGGGTGTGTCACTTGATTCACAATGGGATAGAGGATAACAGCTAGCCTGACACATCAGAAGGTTGTTACATGCATAGAACCACATTCTGTGCATGTAACAACCTTCTGGGGAGCCATTCATTGAAACTGGCAGGTGATTGGATGAACCATCTGTCTATCTGTAGGAACCGCCATTGTCGAGTCACTTTCGCTGTTGTCACATCTAAACCACGCCCATAGCTACCAGTATGATGCTGATTGGTCACACGCTAGATATACCAGATGGAATGGAATCCAGACTGATTCTTGCGGTGAAGTCAAACTGAAGATCATGAGATCAGGATGGTCTCGCTAGGCTAGTTAACAGCTACATAACATATCAGACTTGTTTATCAAACAAAACAACTGAGCAAATCCTGCATTTGTCCATGTTTCTGCATCCCCTTGAAATAAGAGAACAGTCATTTATATAGTTCTATGGTCTGTAAGATGTTCCAGCCCTGAGGTTCAATAGCCTCTGGTGTAACATGCTTGTAAAGCTGGGCTCCGGCGATATGCCCTTCCTCCATCTAGAGATCTTCAAATAAAAGTTTTAAATTTGGAACAAAACACAAGCCATGCCACTCTTGTATTTTCAACAGGGTTTCCAGCACCCGCAGACCATTGAGAATGTCATTTAATGTTTTGACTGCTGTGAATTTGTTGTTGAGAGGAGGCTTTGGCCCGCTAGCTCACTGCCTTAATGGCTAGCTTGGTGAATGACTGACACACGACTGTTTCGCAAACTGGCAGACATCCCATGTTTGCTGTCATCTTTGATTAATTGAGGGAGGTAAACATAGCTCACATTACTGCAGTGGTAACCCATGCAGACCTAAATATAGAGAGATTAAGAGCATTAATCACACCATTACCTTTGTTCTAATATTTTGGACGTTTTGGCTACAAACTTGTCAGTGAATGTGGCAGTTTATCACAGCAGCGTAATGTTGGCCCATGATGGGAAAGACAATGAAAATAGACTGATTTCATACATGAGAAAAGAGCACAAATATTGTCCATACAGGCTTATGGTGTTCTTTGAAGTGTAAAGTAATATAAGCAGACAGCCTTATATAATTTATAACCTGACAGTGATCTTTCTCTTCACCTCTAGTAAAGGGAGAGACATGGGTATATAGAGTTCTATGGTCGGATGGTGGTTTAACAGTATGTCAATTCAACACACACCCATAGTCCTCTGTCTCAAGCACTGGGTTGATCTACTAATAACTAGGACTACTAGTATATCTTTTCAATTGGTTCTGTTGGAACAATCACTTTGGACATTTTTATAGTCTTTACCTTAACTTAAGTGTTTGAGGCAGACACCTTCCTAGATATGCCAAGCAGTGGAAAGTACATTGTTTGAGCGATTAGCTAAGATTTAGAAAAAAGCAGTGAGCTAATAGCTCAAAGTGGACCGTTGCCATTGATCTTTGAGCAATGCTATTGCTGGAACCAATAATACTACGGCTACTGAGAACCTTCACGGTTGAAGCTGTATCATTTGACAAAGAACAGCAGCACTATAGAACAGAACCATTGTAGATGATTGCAGTAGCATTACAAAGCGGTAGGCGTCCATTTTGAACTGCTGTACTGATCTCAATCACACACACACACACACACACACACACACACTTTACTTTCATGGCAGTAAACGTTAATTCATTTGCTGATGTAATGAGATATGGACTCAATGAAGCGGGCCTTTAGTGCACCCAGACTGAAGCCAGCAATGTGCATCATAATGTTGTCATTATTAAAAAACTGATAGTTGCAACTTCATCCGCCCAGGAAAAAATGCCACAATATTCAAACAACCAAGGAGTGGCTCATGGTAAGTCAGGTAGGGGATGAGGTGTGGTCTTGATTGTAAAACAGACTTAAAAAATTGGATGGAACGACAATATAGTACAACTAATAGTACATTTAACATAATTCATATACTTTCACATATGCATATGTAACAGTGGCCAGCAGGTATAGCTGTTCAGTAAGTAAACCTCTCTCCAACACCTCAAGGACTTCAGGGTTCTAGTCCCAGGGCGGACAGTACAGTATGCCATATATATCATGGCAACAAATGAGCCATACAACATAAACATAGTTGGCTTGGTACGCATACAGTACACACACACACATTACATTTACATTTACGGCATTTGGCAGACGCTTTTATCCAAAGTGACTTACATGTAGTACATTTGTCAGTAGTTGGACAGGTCATATACCAGCAATTATAAGCAAACAATATTCTAAATAGAACAAGTGAACACAACAGGTGAATTGGCAGAAGTACTTTAAGTAAGTCTTTATATGTTGGTCAGTGTTTTGCTTGTTCTCCATGTGTGTTTCTAGCTTCATTGTAACATATATTTAGTAATAATAATAATAATAATAATATTTAATAATAATAATAATAATAACACACTGCAACATGTACCATTACCTTATTAAAATTCTCTAATAGATTTGTGTTGCTATCCTGTGTTGTTTATCTCTATGAGGCGCCCATGTACAAAAACAGAGAGGTTTGCACAGAGAAAGTCACACAGCCTCTAAATATGTCTCACCTTCCTGTGTATCTGCAGCACTTGAGCTAAGCTGCCGGTTGGGAACATAATTACTTTCGGGAAACATGAGTACTTCGATTTATTTACAAGATGCACACCGATCTCAATATCAGAGTGTGTGGGCCTCGATACGATGTCATCCCAATATATTGGTAATTTCACACTGCAGAGATAAACTGTGGTATTGTATCTTTGTCTGTTCACCCTTATGAATGAAAAGAAAATGGAGCAGAATATCAATAGTAATGAACTTTAAATGTAGAATATCTGAAATCATCCAAAATTACATTTGTGAACCAACCTAATAAAAATTACAAATTGCACTGTTTAACATCTTTTGACTGAAATTCCTCATTGTTTCGGAGATTTTACACCCTTCATCCTTTGTCAATTTGAGAACTCACTTGAGACCCAAGTGATTTATCGTAAACAAGTCCTGTTGGCCCTGAAGACAAGGATGTTGTGTGAACTCTGTGTGAGCTTTTTCACAGAATGTTCTTATCAAATCTGAAAGAAAAAATAAATGACCACCCAAGTCAGCCAGTATTGTTTATTTACACTAAGAGCAAAAGCAGCAGCTAGCAGGGTTATTAGCAGCCAACAGGGTTATCAGATACAAAATGACAGTTAAATGTCAATAATATCCTATCTAGAGTATAGTTAAGTAAATAATCTAGCATTTATCCTTGATATTTCAAGGCATGTTTATACATTTTATAACGAATGGTTTTTTACTTTGTAACCACAAAGCATTATTTTACACCATGATCCTATAACACAGTTGCATTACTTTACAGCAGACTGGCTCCTGTCCCAGGATGCATTGTTTCTCTATTCATAATACATGGATCCTCTTGCTTATTAATTTACTGTGAGATTGACCCAGGAGTACACTGTCATCATTTATTCTTTATTCTTCATGTCTCCAGTGCCTAACAGCAAGCAGGTGATTTCAAACAAAACAATCCACCATTTTGAAATAAACACATTGCACCAACATGGTGAAACCTCCTACTGTAAGACCTCTTAACAAAAAAACAGAACTATGGAGTGAAGGGGGATTATAATAAACTCATATATGCAGACAGCACATTTCATTCATCCATCCATCCCAGCGGCCACCTGACAGACAGACAGAGGGATATTACTGGAGCATACTTGTTCAACAGAGACAGACGTATACAGCATGCAGATTGAACAGCGGGGAAGCAGGCGCCAGTTAGCGATTAGCACCAACGTGGGCACCAAGCTGGGAGGCTCCCGTGTCAGACAGAACCTACAGCGGTGACGCGAGAGACTGACAGACAGGCAGACAAGACATACAGACAGGCACAGAACTGAAGGGAAGAGGAAGTCATTGTGGATGCAGTGGAAGTCAGAGATAAGATGGTTTTCTGAAGCTCATTATGGAACAGAGGAGTCTTGTGGGACACAACTAAACACACACTATGGAAGACCAAGGCTGTCAGGGTGAAAGATTTGCACCCCGACACCCCTTTTAACTTTCTTTGTACTTTTCCTCTTAGTTTCTGGAAAATCCGCCTCTTTTCCATGTCCTGAAATGATCTCCAGAAACAGGGGTGCTACAGCTTCAGCAAACGCTCCAACAGTATGCCGTTTTAAGGGGCAGTTATATTACATTTACTGCTATTATTTTATTGACACCCCCCGCCCCCCATTATAACAACACTATAATGAGCTCAGCAGCTGGTGATGTCGTGCTGAAGTGGGGGCATAGTGGAGATAGAGATTTTGAATGGACGTTAACTAGGGAGTTAAGAAATTAAGAAAAGCTCCTTTAGTATTCCACATACATGTCTTGTCTCTTTAAAAACTAACAATATATAATATAGGGCTGGCTGAATGAATGAATGCAGCAGTATTCACCGTCTCCAGTGGCTTTCTGGAGACGGCTTAAGACAACAGACATCTACAAGGCAGCTGAAGGCAGCCTGTGCATTTGATTCACAAGTAGCCTTATATTCTAAACACAAACAAATCAACCCTGGTTCAGAGTGTGAATGTGTGCTGCTGTTGGGATGTTTACTTGACTGCACATTAGTACGTACTTTCTGTAGCCTAAACAGTTCACTTATGTGGGAAACAGATATAGTAATATAATAATATAATAATATATGTCTAGTGTATAGACATTTTACAGGAAAAATGCATACATACATACATACATACATACATACATACATACATACATACATACAACAGAGCGCAGAGATAGAGAGAACAAGACAAGAATCTGCATATGACCAGTTTGTTCAGTTTGACCTGTTCACCCCAGTCACACCCATGACAAAGCATTTCCCTTCCTCCAACTCCTAGCCTAGTACTCACATTACTCTAAGCCCTCAATGGATCATCTGTCTATCTCTATTTCTGTCTCCAGTTAAAACAACAAGGACGCATAAAACTAACACAAAAAAAAGCTCAGCTGTAAGAATTCTTAAGGTCATAAGCTGTAAGCAATTATTTTTTAGCGATATAATAGTATGATGCTTTAAGGAAGTTAGCTCTGATTATTGCTGTGCTGTCTGATGTCAAAACCAACAAATGTACTTAGGTAAATTATGTAAATGCTAGTAAACATCAACTACAGTATTTCACACCCTGTCCCTGTCTTCCAGGATGATTTATACTACATGGTAACAATGACTTGGGAATATGAAATCCTCAGGGGTCAAATGTGATGTCATGCGTGAAGCCCAAGTGAAAGAGATTGGGTTGGGTAAATTCTGGTCACACCTGCACATTTTTCCTAGGGAGCAATATAGTACGCACATACACCTGTACAGTGAATAGACATCCATCCTGTATGCTCAGCATATTTTTAACCTAGGTGAGTACAGACAGTGTGTCTAACAGTGGATTAAAAACAGCTGAGGATGCATTTGCAAACAAAGACGAGTTAAGACGGGGCAAGAAAGATGGTAAATGTAAGAGAGTGGTGAGAGGAAGGAGGAAATAGCGCAGAAAAAAGCTACGGAAGAAAAATTAAGATACTGTATGACAAAAAGCAGGTTAAAAGCTATGGGAAGAAAAAATAAAGCGTAAAAAGAGTTTGCAAAAGCAGGTAATCTGTAGAATGTACAGGCCAAAGACTTCTACACAATAATAAAAAAGATTCTATACGTGTAAATGTATACAATTAGGCTATTGATGATTACTTCTATACAGTGATGTTTGTGTGTGCAAATACACTGCCTGGCCAAGGAAAGAAAAAGACCACGAGGAATCTTTTCCCACCACCATATTTTGGCCACCAAAGAGTCCTGATCTTAGCCCTGTTTAAAGTCTTTGGGATGTGCTGGAGAAGACTTTACGTAGTGACAACTCTTCCTTACAAGTTCTCAGTCAAAAATGAATGCAACTCTAGATGACGTTGAATAAGACTGTAATAACAATGCCACCACGAATCAGCGCTATAATCTAAGCTAAAGGCAGTCCAAAAAAATATTAATGCAACCTTTTTTGGGCCAGGCAGTGTACATTAATGGATAACCACCAACACAACAAGGCTTTGACTCTTGTGCCACAGAAAGCCCCCTCCAGCCACCAATAATACATAATTTCTCATATCAAACATAGAGACAAAGCAGTAAGTTGAGTGAACCCATCGTTTGAGAAGGAAGAACACTAGAACAGAGGGAAGAATGTTCCTTCACGTTATTTGCAGAAAACTATTCTCTTGTCTGCAATAAAACACAGTCATTTTGTGTTAAAGCTGTTTCCATGAACAGGCTGTTATTATGTGCTATAGCATCACTGTGCCATTTGTAGCCAGTAATGTTTTTGTATACATACAACGACACAAGAGAATTTCCACAACACACACACACATTAAGAAGGGTGCTGCAGGTATCTGCAGTGTGACACTGTCTCTTGGCTGATCCACAGGTGCAAGTGAGCCTCTGTGGCCAGGCAGACTAAAAATAGCCAAACAATACACACGGCCCCCACATGGCAGCCAGCAGCACTAGAGCAGAACCACATCAATAGTGTGTTGCTCCTTAAAGCACACCAACCCAAACCCCTGGAGTAAATGACATGATGATGACATCATGACTCCACGCTGTGTTTGAGCTCTGTGTTTTCATGGAAAGCTTTGTCACGCAGGTCACTCCATCTGGCTAGTGAGGTGTTTCTGTACGTTGCCATATAAACAGCAACCCGGAGCTCCGGAGGGCGACAACAGATTAAAAGGGAGGAAAGGGAGACAAAGACAGGAAAAGAAAAAAAGTGCAAGAAAAGCAGCGTTTCACATTAGCAGGCATTTTTCTACGGAAAAAGCAGTTATAAAGTCGGGCTTTATTTCATAGACAGCCTTATTGCTTTACTCTGGGCTGCTGAAATGCCTCTCTGTATTCTGTTAATGTGCTTTTGTCCTCTGTTTAAGGAACATTTGCTGCCCTACTCCTTAGTCCTTTGGTTATTTTAGAATATGACTAGCAAAAATCATAGGATTTATTACTTTGAGCAATGACAACAAATGAAGATGAAGGGAGGGGGCAGAGAGTGATCAGTCAGCTTTTGTAATAAGTAGTTTGGGTTTAAACTGGACAGCTACTGAATGTATCTTACTAATCTTTTAATTTCTAAGTGTTACAAGAGAATTTAGATGGGCAAGAAACATTCCTCGTCATCTGAACTGTAAACAAAACAGAAATCTTAAACAGAACACAAAAAAAAGATGTATATTTTAACACCAAGGAAATTAACAATAGAACTGTGTCCAAATTAAATGAACAGAGAAATAACTGTACTGCTGCCTGCCAAAATGGAGTACGAGACAACCATTTATTTTACTAAAATATGCATTCCTCTTAAAGCTGCAAAGCCTGATAGAAGTAAAAGGCCAGCCTAGCTGAGAGGCAGTGACTCAGACAGAATGGTGGTGCTCCAGGGCAAGGTTATCCAGAGTTGTCACCTCACCCTGTTCTATTCACACAGAGCTTTGGCAGGGTAAATAAATCCATCAATCCTTCTATTAATGCATCATCAGAGATGAGATGCAGCCATGTAAAAACAGAATTTTTCTGTTTCAAGGCACTTATACTTATTCGTTAAGTTAGGGGGTAGCGGTTTTCGATAGTATAGACATGTTTTTTTTAATGAAAACTGTTATTAAACCCTTTTTTTCTCTCTAAAGTGATAATATTTTCACTTTACCAGTTCATATCTGCCCACACCTTATGTAACCATAGATTAACACTGATTTTGATGCAATTCTAATTAATAACATCTAAGGAGTCCAAAGTATGTCTGCTGTCTGTAACATGGCACATTAATCCTATTGCTGCCCATTTGGAAAAAATCATGAATTAGCCTATAGGCCAATAATTATGGTCTACCATCAGAGACAAAACACTCAATAATTCAGTAGGCTACAGATTAACACTGGCACTATCACTTGGATATTGTTCAATCTGGGTTGGGGACCCAAAACGTCCCACAAAAGATAACCAGTCCTTAACAATAACATTGTTGTTAACTGAGCCTGCAGAAATCTTCTGAAATCCCACTAATTCTCTGAATCTACCGAAAATTGAGCACTTTGACCAGGAGATTGTGAAAGTGTTGTACTCTTTAGTTCAGCCAAAGTCCTTAAAGGCAAGTCTGGTTACTCAGCAGCCATCTCGGAGACACCTCCGGGCAGTTATTAACAAGACTATCATATGGGAAGAGCCGTAATCACCAGTCAGACATAAAAACTTCATACAATCACTGGCATTATGGAATTCTCATAGAATTCTATTCAGAAATCTTTAAGTGGTCTGTCTCTTCTAACGTTCTGTATAGTGTGTCTGGCTCAACGTGACAAGAAAGAGGCTAGCTGCTTTATCCGGGTAGGTCAACGGTTCAGGAGTCTAATGGACTCAACAGCCATAAGCTTGTAAAGTTCAGCCACTTAAACACGGCTCAAGTTAATGTATATCCAAAAATCCAACATTTCTGTTCAATAAAGAGAACTGGTTTGTAAGATCAAACTGGCACTACTGTTAAAAAGTTTACACAATATTCCAGAATTTTGGAAGGAGAAGACAGAGTTGCTATGATACTGTTTGCAAGCAAAGTGTAGCTTGTAAAGGCAACAAATACAACCTTTTGTACAACAGATGCTTTTCACATAGCTGAGGCAGGCCAGACAGTCCACGCTTAAGTGCCCAGACCTCTAAAGATCTATTTAGGAGGTCCATCTTAGCTGCTTATACCATAATAGGCCGTAATAAATACCACGCATTTTCTTCAAAATCCTAATAAAAATACTCTCATAATCTGGCACGCAACAATTGCACAAGGCCACATAAACAAAGCAAGGCTCTCTGTGATGTTACAATGAACTGTAAATGCTAGGCGAATGTTACATAAGCCTAAGCCTGTTAAATAACTGACATTTGCTGGCTGTGCGGGTATTCTGTATTTGTTGCTCCATGGCAATGCCCAGATATATCACCACTGACAACATCCACTCCCATTTGTTTTAACTCAATGAACTGTAAAATTGACATCTAGTTTATAGAACGGTATACTTCCCTTATAGTGATGTATATAAAGAAACTTGGTGAAATCCTTTAAGCAGACAAGATTTGGGAATATCAATGGCAGGAGAGTGTGCTGACAAGGACAGCATTATCGGCACAAACTTACAGATAAGTTCACAACTTGTACTGAGGCACGAATAGTGACCAATACCCAAATTTATTTTGTATTGGTGTAGAGGCATTAAAGAATAAGGACCCCCTCAGGGTGTCAAAGCCTATATTGGCAAATGGCAGTACTTTAGCATAAGGCAATATTAGGTGAACAAGATCAATATTTGTGACATTGCAAAGTCACACTTTCATAAATATTTATGTTGTTTCATTTGTTTTGGATGCTTCACCTTTACCCACTCAACTTCCTGGTCAAAACAGTGAATCGGCCAGAAAGTGACTGCCATTACTCAGAACTCCGTGCTTTGTGGTAAAAACAGTTATACAGTACTATACACTCAGTTGGTGACTCAACTGCCAAAGGGCGTATGTAGTTTTTAAATTAATATGATCAATTACCATTGCCAAGATGTCTTGTAATCATTGTTTAAAATCTAAAATCATATTCATGTTAAGTCACTTTATAACTATGACTAGCTCTATGGCTTTTAACATGGGGCTATATAATTACTCTGAAATGAAAGTATATTGTCCCTAACTTTATGGCACACATTAGTGTGCAAGTCCACAGCCCTATTGTTGAGGCACAAGCCAGGGTAACCCAAGTAATGCAAGCATTCCTAGCTATGGCTGTGGCAAATAGCTTGGATGGTAGGAGGATAGATGAAGCCTGTCAGTTAGTCTGAGTGTGCCTATGTTTAACTACTGTAGTTCTACTGTATAAAGTAAGCCTGGATAACACACACACACACACAACTGAGTTTTGCCTCAGACCACAGCCACATACAACTATGCGCACGCGCGCACACACACACACACACACACACACACAAACAAACACACAGGACTTTTACGTCAGAGTGGCAATCGGTAAAGAATGTTTCCGCTGGCACACTTTTTTATTTCTAGTCAAGTCAGTAGAGAGGATATGGGTGTCTTACAAGTTTTTACCTAGTGACCTAGTTCTTATTTAGTGCACTTTAATGTATGGGTGAAAATATGCAACACTAAGGTTTGTGAAGTCAGGCTAAAATATAAATTAATGTAAATATAAATTAAGTATTGCATTGTATAGCTAACCCCATCAGTATACGTTACAGCACAAGTTATCACGCTCTCATGTTACACAACAAACACATTTCCGATCAATACATTTTATTCGACCTCATCAGCAATAAACTGCTAGCAGAGATACAAATGATGGCAACTGAGATGACAACTGGTGGGGTGCATACGCTGAGACACAGACTTCCTCATACTGTAGATTAATCCTTTTCATATTGTTTTGATGATTGCGTTAGCACACATGCAGTGGGGAAAATTCATTAAAACATGATCAGAGCTGTCTGCGTGAAAAATTGTGAACTTCCCTGCCTTGCTGCCTTCACCAGCTACCCAACAATGTTATCATAATGGCCAGGATCCATATTCCCCAGGAGAAATCGCATGTGTATACGTGCAAGTGTCCTTGTACACGCCGGGCTGTGCACGGCACAGTATATGCAGCAAACTACAGTGCACTACTCCGAAGGGGAAGAGAAATCAATTGAACAAATAGGGCTCCCCTGAGAGTAGCCAATTAAAGTAAGGCTGTGAAGAGACTTGGGCGGTATAGCGCCTGTAGTCCTGCTATCACTCTGGGGACTAAGCCAGAGACTCCAACCCAACCGCTTGTATTTTTGGTGCACATCTTCTGCCTACTAAAAGTCACGTAATGAAATATTATGGTTCTTTAAAGTCATTAAAGTCGTCTCCGCAAGGGTTTTATAAGCATCCCATCCTGTTAGAAAGATGTAGAGAGATCTGTGGAGGCTAATGGACTATACCCGGGATATCACCATTCTTTAGACCAGGGTCAAAACCTGCCATGTACACTTGCTGTATTTCTTACTCGTTTCAAACTGTGCACAAAACACTGCGAATCCATAGGCCTATTAGCTAGGCCAGTATAGCTATGTTTGTATATCAGCTACATCAGAGTGACTTGAGGATCGAAGAGTGTTAGAAGTCAAGCAGGTACCACAGAGAAGGCCCATTAACCTTCAACACGATAGGCTAGTGTTGTGCGCAACAGCAACAACTAAAGATGGATTGATACCACGGTAAGAGAGACAACTCGCAATATCAAGCAAACAGTGCAGTGATTGTTCAGCTGGACACTGGAGCATTTTGTGAGCACAGCATGCTAAGCAACACCCGCTGTACACTGCATGTTGTCCTCATACGACTGTGCTTTGAAGACGAGGCAGGAAAATGTAGCCAGACACAGTAAGCCAGAACCTAACCACCCATACTTTCTGCTATACTAGTCCGTGAAATTCCTTATGAAGAATTCGAGATTTTATCCAAAAATGTGTCCATTCTATGACAAATCTCTTCTGAAAAAGAAGCACTTCTTACATTCTAGGCTATGTATTTTTTGTATGGTGCAACAGATCAAAGTAAAAGACACTTCCAACGTTAGATCAGCATCTCGCACTGTCTATGCTGTACCTGTAACGTGAAATAGAACGACTGATCTAGTACAGTTTATTAGTCTACACTTTAGCATTCAGCTAAGAACAGCCTTTAGCTACAGTACTGCAGCAGTTGAACTGTGATACTGTGATATGTCTCTCATGTTCACAGCCAAGGTGTTAAAACATTCACTGTAAGAAAAACTCTCCATATAAGTCAATAAAACGCTGGCTGATAGGGCTTTACTGTACAAAACCTTAAGCCACAATAAGGCATTTCACACATAAGAAATAAAGTTCCTCACACACATTTAACAATCGAGTTTTACACGAAGCAGAAACATACATCTGTTTTATAACCACTTTCAATATATGTGGTCTATCTACCACAGGTTCTAAAGTAAGTAGACTATGAAGAAGCTACCAGGCCTAACTGGAGATGCGATAAATCCTGTGGCACTACACCAGCTAAATATTAGTGCTGTGTATGTCACATGACAGTGGCAAGCCTCAACCACACACACCTGGCCAAGTTGGTAAGCGAGAAGGTCTCTGCTGTACGCAGTATACACAGGGTGCAGGGCCTAAACCATAAAGAAAGCCTTCTACTGTACCAACAGTGGAAGGTTGGTGTATATGTGACAGACAACCAGCCAGCGTCACAGAGAGGAAAATGAGAAGGATTGTGTCAGTTCAGAATTCACAGCTCCCATTATAGCGCTGATATGGGCCAATGGAGGCCTGTCATGCTGCACATAGCATGCAAGCCCACATACATTTCCAATGTTAAATGCTGCCATTATATATCTGCATAACTTAGATGCCCATCACCACACATTGTCATTGTAAACTGAAACAAACGGTTCCCTTTAACACAATGTCTGTACCTACTAGTGCCTACCCGAAGCAACAGCATACGCGAGGAGCTCTATTGATTTATTTACTGTTGTCAGCGTCCCTGGCACAGGCCACCATTCTGTTGGCAGATATCTAATAAGCAGGGCCACCCAGGGGACACATGTCTTACAGGACAACAGAGCAATGACAGCGTCATTTACTTTGTCCTAATTTTGCATACGTTTTCCCTTAACTCATCCAGTTAAAAGTCACAGCCTGATACTAATACTAATAGAAAGCAGTACGTGACGTAAAGATGTAGGTGTAAAGACCAACAGCTAAAAGCAAGTTCGCCATGCCGAGCTTGGGCATGGAACTTCCACAGCAAGTGGCGAGATTTTAATAAACAAATATGTGGTACCATTTCAGCCTACACCTCTTCCACCTCACACTTCTGACCTTGGGGAAGAAAGATTGTCTTTGTTGTGTGCACATTCAAAATACTGTAGACATTAAGTGAGTAGAAATTGAGAATTCACTTTTAGTTTACTTTATGCAGAGCTAATATGATAGGCCTATAGAGCTTGAATGAGACATCAGAGGGGCTGACTATAACAGTAGTGGACTACTAATAGTAGTTATGTATTTTGACAGAAATATTTTAGTCTGTATATGATTATTCAAACATCCAGGATTAGTTATTGTTTAAATACAATGACTCTCATATTAGTCAAGCATATACAAGATGCAAAGTTTGGAATAAAGTAGGCTAGTTATACTATTAAAAAGATTAGTGTTATATAATTATTTTGGCCATAAAAATACTGTAAGACTTAGATGAAGGCAACCACAGCCAGCCACGGCAGGCTCACACTCATTCATGCAGCCACCCATTTAAGTTAGGAAGTGATATGTTGTTAATGAACACTGCAAAACTGAAACAGAGAGTCTGCATCTCACATGAGATAGGTCTGTGTTACTGCCATATTCCAGTAATATTTGTGTGTCTTTGTGCCTTTGCTCCCACCACCTGAACTGTGGCATGTCATGAAGTATGCAAGGTCTATTGAAGACTTGAGTCACGTCAGCTACTGTACAAACAATTTTATGAGACTTGAAAGAGAGGAAGTGTATTGCTGTGTATGCACTCAGTGGAAAGGCTGCAAAACATTTGCCTTGCAGCTATGCAACATTCCTTACAAGATGGGAGAAAGGGTGGGGATGACTCCAGTGTGGAAGAAACAGGATTACATAATGAAACAGGGGAGAATAAGCTGTGTCTATGGACCAGCACCGTGAGAAATACCACTTCTCACAGATACTCATACGAATTCATTGAAATCAAATGGCCCTGGTACACAATGGGTCTACATAGCCATGCTTGCTTTGGCCAAATGTAATGCATTCTTGAGCCATAACCAAGGTGAGTATATTAATGCCATGCTTGCATCCAATAAGAATTACAGACTAGAGAGTGACTCATTTAGACATATGTAAAAAGCTTAAGACAAGGCAGGCAGGTAAAATTGTATGATGCACATGAAACAACATTATTATTATTATTATTATTATTATGCAAAAAAAGTGATAAAAGCAGAGGGGATAATGAAAAGAGTAATTGCTATTGTTTGTTTGGCCACCGACAATAAGGCAAAGACACAAAAACTGTCAATATGAGAAGAAAGATAATTACTTCTGAACCAGGAATGCTGACAATGGCAAGTGGTGAAGAAATACAACTAAAGCTTATGCGGTTGTCATCGTTGTGATTGTTTTAGTGAAAATGTACCTTCTGCACATTACTCTGCCCCCCCCCCCTTCTTCTTTCTGATTTTGGTAGGTGTCAAACAAAAATAGCACAAAACGTTACAACTTACAATTACTTCATTATGTAAATCATGTTCTATAATCATTGTGTAATTGCAGTACATAGTAAATACGAAACTATTGTGGGGCAACAGGGGTATTTTCATAATGTCAACTAAGACAAAGGAGCCACCACTGGCATGAAACCAGAACAGTCCCTTGCCAGGGGAAGAGGAATAGGTCATGTGCTTTCTCATTTAAAGTATCTAGCTGAAACCTAGGTCTGCATGGAGTTGATGCATCGACAATCACTGAAGTAAAGAGGGATTATCAGTAGGCATATATTATTAATGTGGAGACAAGTGTGTGTGTACCTTCAGGTTGAGTGAACTACCTGAAACCAGACCATGCTTATAAAGCATTAATTTCTACAATGACTCCATGTATTTCAAGCCTGTTTATATTACTCATCTGAAGATTCCCAGAACAACGTAAGGTGGGCCACACCTCGTCTTCATGCTACGTCACTGCTGCACAGTGGAGCAAGCCCTAATTAAAAGGAGAAGGCTGAGGCTCAACATACACTCAAATCAACTTAAAAGGATCGTAA
The DNA here is from genome assembly GCA_027564795.1 of Aphredoderus sayanus. Classification (NCBI taxonomy): domain Eukaryota; kingdom Metazoa; phylum Chordata; class Actinopteri; order Percopsiformes; family Aphredoderidae; genus Aphredoderus; species Aphredoderus sayanus. The sequence continues at coordinate 28,926 of JAODUG010026820.1, forward strand.
CGGCGCCATGTGTGGTGTTCTGAGACTGAATGAAGTCGACGCCATGGATCGTTTAGAGGTGATACAGTATCAGTAGTAGCCTAGAGGTAAATGTCCATAAAATGTGAATTGAAAGTGGGTGCAAACCATATAATAGTTATATGGCAATAACACAACTTCTTGACTTGAGGAAACTATAACTGCAGGGGCACAGGACAATACTGAAAGGACATGGACCTATACAGAAAGTGAGAGAGAAGTACTGTATTAGGCTTCAGGTGGCGGAGAATAGAGAATGACCAATGAAAGGACAACAGGCGATCAGTATAGTTAAACTCCGATGTAACCCAGACTGTTAAAACACCGTGCACATTAAACTAGAAGAAAGAAAAACGCATTTAGCGTATGGCTAACGTTGCTAACGTATTGGTAAGACCCGATCAGTAATTTTGGCTGGTCATTTCCAAAATGAGTTTGCCCTTATGCAAGAAAAGAGATGCGCAGCGCTAGATTGCATCATAGTTATCCCAATATTTAATCAAAAGAGGCAATCAAAACATCATTAATAATACCTTGGGCGTTTGTCGAAAAATAGGATTATCAGAATATAAATCATACCTGGTCTAGAGGGAGATTGATGATGTCGCTAATCGGCTGCAACAAAGTGGATCCAGTGCAAGATGATGTCGTTTGAGTAGCCATGGTTGTTTGGTGTCGGTGAATTCCGTATTTCTCTGACACTTTCCTCAGCTGCTCCGAGTCCTACGACAAAATGCTACTGTTGCTGTTGTTGCGACAGACTTCCACTAGGATTTGCCACTGTCATCCGCGCCACAACGCACAATCCAACAGAGTAGAGCAGCCTCCACCAGGCAACCGCAAAGATCGTGTGGGCGGGGAAATAGGCTGCCCCGCCTTCTAATAGATATCTTTTCTGTCCTATCGTGTGGTAGAAAGTGAATTCTCATATCCAATAACTTCCTTCGGAACAGCGTCGATAGTTTGATCTACATATGTAAAGGCAAATTGAATGTAAACTATCGTGTGACGTGCCGACCCCCTAAAAGAGAGTAGACAACATAACTTCATGGGTTTGCATTTGTAGGCTGCTTGAATGTAAGATGTTTTGGCATGTGCTGTAACTGTAACTCGTTTTAATTGCTTTGTGAAATATTCATTTGAAGAAAGGAGTAGTAGTATACAACTGGATTGCATTATTATCCTAGCAGAATAAATAACTAAAATCCAATCTTAGTGTGTTGTTGTTGAGAATGATATATAGCCTATGAAGAATACATAAGCAAAGAGGATGTGCACAAACCTCAAGTTGAATTGATGTGGACTCGGATGGTAATGCGTGGTTTATCATGGGTGTATTTAAAGTATATTTAGAGTTAACGTATCGATACAAACTGCAGCTGCGATTTATGAAATGCTTTCTATATTTTATTGTTTCCTGTTATGTTTATATTAATTTACATGACAAGTGTGTAATTCATGTAATGTAATAATAAAATGGGATAATGTAAAATGATATTAATGATGCTAATAATAATAATAATATACTTAAAATCACACACCTAATCTTCTATGGCAGGTAATTAACATGCATTGTACGTGTGCACCACCTAGTGGTTAACTCTAAAAATAATTATTAGTCTGGGTCATAGCCTACAGTCTGTTTTATTTGAGAATTGTGCTATATTTAACATTTTCTCCTGGAATTGTTAACATCACAATTTACACACTCCTCAGTGCCAATACAAGTTACAATGGGAAAATATAGTCTTATTGCAAACTATATAAATTAATACAAACTGCATAATTCTTATTATGTAGCCTACTGTAACTGCATTTCGTGTTTTATTTGTTTACCATATTTATTATTGAATGCAGTCTTGTGTTTATAACACCTTTTGTAATTAAGGCCTTTAGCTCGCGTTGCATTGCAGCGCCCACTTGGGGGCACTGCTAGTACACAGCAAAGAGCAACTGTTTATTCAAACATTTTAATGGTTTCATAACGACCCTGTGTGTGTGTGTGTGTGTGTGTGTGTGTGTGTGTGTGTGTGTGTGTGTGTGTGTGTTGATGTTGTTTTATCTGCCTTTTAACCCTCCTGTTGTCCTCGGTTTCAAACACACCTTGTAGTGCCAGTAGTGCACATCATATGTCTGTGTAAGCTGTAGAATTAGGTTTAGCGCCTTCTATCTGCCACAAAGAGCTAGTGTTTGGGTCATTTTGACCCAGAGGACATCACAAGGGTTATATATAAAAAAAATACCTTATTCCATTGTGAGCTCAGCATAATAAATTAATGTTTATTTTTAGGGTCCTCTGGTGTAATTCCTTCTTCTTCTTTTTCTTCTTCTTCTTCTTCTTCTTATTATTATTATTATTATTATTATTATTATTATTATTATTATTATTCTCAGTATTTGTATTGTTATAAAAGACACACTGGCAAAGAACAACATAAACTGAAACATTTGGCTAGTATTGGTTGTTCTTTCTTTGTTGTTACTGTTTGTAACATATAGAATACATGAGCATTTTCAATTTAAATGTTTTAGTTGTTGTAATGGTTACATATAACCTAAATATTATAGTGTAGTACACAAAGTATAGCATTAGTGTTTTGGGTAACCCAGTATAGAACATACAGTGTAGTGTAAATAAAACCTATTATCTCTCAGGCAGGCGCTGCCAAGAAACAACTGTTCCGTGCTACAATGAACATATAATGGGTAAGTACAGTGAGGGGGAGGGAGGCAGAAATAGAGGTCAGGAGGAAGAAAATAGGATGGGGGTGACAGGGAAGGCATGTGGGAGGCATTCAGCTGACCCAATGATTCAGCAGATATCTATATGTGTATGGGTGTGTGTGTGTGTGTGTGTGTTAGGCAATATGATCTGAATCAGAGACACACTGAATTATTTAGTTAGCACAAGGGTATATGAGAGAACAGAGAGTACCTGTACTGACTTTCCAGCACAAAAATACTGCATGTGGGTTTAAAGAAAGGTTTGTGTGTGTGACCATAAGTGATTCCTAACACGAAAATTGGTGGCCAAATACACATTTGATTGGTGTAAATCAATCATATTGGTTTACTCAGCTGAATGATATAAGCATGTAAGATATCAATCATTAACAAATGATTGTCCAACATTGGGTAAAAAAGCAAATGCTTGCTATGTCTGGAAGGCACTTTGTCCTAGATGTGTTTGCATGCCCTTGATAATAATCCCTACTGGACAAAACACAATAAGCGAGAGAAAAATATTAGAAGAGAGAGAGAGAAAGAGGAGATACATTGTGTTGCCAGTTTTTCTCAGTTCTTTTTTACTTCAGTGGCTGCTGATTAAACCCTGCATCATATGCATGGCCAATATTTCCCTCCTCAAACACACAAACACACCTACAAATACTAATGCAGACTGACGTAGTTCTGTCATTTAGATTAGAATTATGGAAATTTGAGAAACAGCAGCTAGTCTCTCTTTTTCTCTGTCTTCTATCTCTCGCATTAACTCAGTATCTATCTACCAATAATACTTTATTATGTGACGGACATTGTTTTACTAGTGCTGATGTGCTGTGACAAGGGCAATGTGCTCCTTAGTGGCTGGGTTTCACTTAGCCAAGCTCCTCCACGGAGATACAGGCGTGAGTGAGCAGACATTGTGTTTGAGATTATAGGTCTCATCATTCAGTTCCCGGCTTTGTATAATTTCTCTCCATAGAACTTTACATTTTGCACTCGCACTCTTTTTAAAGGACGTACTTGGTTTTGTCTGACTGGCAATGGTGTATATACTGCAGGTCAAAGTTGTTGCATTTTGTTGCAGTGATGTCACACCTGAGTGTCACGGCTCCTGCTGTAACACTGGCTGTTTATCCTGTTCCACGTTATTGGACTAAATTACAGAAAGTTTTTTTAAATTAGTCCGTCCCTTTTAGGTCCCTTCAACACAGCGTGTACTCTGTGTGTGTGTGTGTGTATGTGTGTGTATGTATGTATGTATTGGAAATCTAGTGATCCTAATTACATTTACAGTATGCTGATTTCATGTGCTATATGAATTATGGTAAATAAGAGTTTCCAACATGGAAGTTGCAAATTAATGTCAAATTTAAGTCATCATTTCGAGTAGGAAATTAAAAAATCATGATATTTGGCTGACCTTCAACCTTTCAATATGGCGGAGTATAGAAGATTATCTCTATTCCATAACTAGACCCTGCATTACTTGACATTGATTATTGAATGAGAGGCTATACTGTAACTCGCTTTAAAGTGACCGGAAGGTTGAAAAGCGCTATATAAATGCAGTCCATTTACCATTGTGAGCTTCAGCATGACTAGGCCATGATACCAGTCCGGACAACCTGGAAATCGTGCTTCAGTCCGAACCACAGTAGTTCTGACCAATCAACATCCCTACTGGCAGCTATGGGTGTAGTTTAGGTAGGACGATAACCAACAGTGATAGACAGTCAGTTCAGATCAGTCAGTTCATCCAATCACCTGCCAAGTATCTTTTGAATGTGCCTGTCCTTTTCTAAACAATTTCAGTGGACGGCTTCCCAGATGGTAACAAACCATCTGTGTAACAAATCATCTGGTGCATCAGGTTACTTCCAGCCTGTGAACAAGGCATAAGTCTTAAAGGACTTCAATCATCGGGTATTTTGAAATTACTGGTCATTTACTGTATATTCATAAAAATCTGAAACTAGACGAATATATAATGTTAGACCCTAAAAATAGGCACTTCTAACACAGTAACAGAAAATAAGAAGGTAAACAAAAAACCACAAAATAAATATATGCAATTAGACCAAACCATAGCCCAGTCAACAAACATGTCAATCATTTTCAGATTTTCCTGCTGCTGGTTAACATTAAGGTCAGCCGTGCTGAACAAATCAGCTGGCATGCAAAGTAGACACACAATAGGCTGCAAAGGCACAGAATAATGGGCGGGTAGGTGGGTGGGAGCTAGAACAATTTAAGCAGAACTTAAGGAGGACCGTTGACTTTTTCTCTCATGCATTTATAACACCTTCTAATAGCTTTTTCTTTTGTCACTTTTATTGTTTACAATTACATTTATTTTTAGTACAGCTAGTGAATGTTTAAAATAAAATATTTGGAGAACTGTGGTTGTCTTGGCTGTTTAAACAGAATGTTAAATGTCATTTTGAGTCAGGTTCACAAAAGCCCATAAACCATGATTTATTATAGATAATTTGTTATTTCATGCACCCATGTGCCAGTCACACAATCTGTGGCTTAACCTGATAAAGACATGGGTCTATATTTTTCAATTGCCAAAGGCTGTAAACAATGCATTCAATCTCAAAAACATCCCCTTTGTATAAATATTTGAAAAATGTAAAAGAAAAATATGAAAGTGCTTCCCTTTTTTAAAAGGCCACTACATTCAATCAAGACAATACCATTGTGGTTGCGATTCAACTAGGCTACAGTTAGTGAAGCTTGTTTTGTGAGGCATGCTGAAAAACACATCTGGTCTGGAAGCCCAATTCCCTCAATAGATTAAACACTGTCTGCGTGAAACCCTCGCTTTGCATTTGACTGATAGAATTACTGAGATTGGTGTACTGAGCTGAAACCTTCCACCAGAGCTCCCAAGAGAAACACGACATGTTACGCTTTGCCCCGCCCCATACTGTGACCAATGAAACGTTCATCTCCTCATTCTCTTTTAACCCTACCTAGACAATGCAAATGGGATGACCATTGGGGTCCCAGATTGTGAGGCCTAGATAACTGCGACGAACCCCCTACAGCGCCGCCATGGTGACTCAGACGAGCGCAAACACACTCACATCAAGCCCCACTCCACCCCATGTGTCTCTTTTTGTACTCGCACAGTTCAAATCCCTGTCAGGCTTTTTATCTGTAGCTGTGTCAGAAGAGAAAAACAGTCTGGGAAGTTTCATTGTAACAGTAGCCGCTGAGGGAGTTCGCAGGACTGTCAATGGATTTTGTTGCAGGGTCAATGGCACTGTGGAAACGCAACCTCATGCTGAAGCTATAAGTGCAATCTGGGCTGTTAAACTGGGCTGGATGTGCTAAAAGGGTGAAATACATCTACTGCCTTAGGTTCAGGTTCTAACATCTACAGTTATGATATTATAAGTGTGTGTGTGTGTGTGTGTGTGTGTGTGTGTGTGCGCACGCAAATGCGTGCGTGTGAGTGTTTTCAGAGTATTGGAACCCTGAGATTAAGTCTATTGAAAACAGTACAGATTGCTCAGATTGCTGATTGGATACTTTGGATTGGATATAAAAAATACTTGTTTTGACTATTTCAGTGTAAATCACTCTGAGTAATTCATTGCACAGAAACTGCCTCAATATCAATGTCTATCATGCTTGTAATTTCTCATAGAGTAATATGAAATAATACAGCTTCAGCAGAATGTCTGGTGTGTGTGTGTTTGTGTGTGTGTCTGTGTGTGTCAAGTGTCCACTTGTCTGAAAATATTTTCATGTGGACTACAGAAAAATAACAGATACCTGTATATCGGAAAGGAGGAAGAATTTACAAAACCCAACCTTTGATGATTTCATGAGGGATTCAGAGCATGGTGTCAAAATGTACAGGCCATCTTACATGTCAGTGACACTAGAGGTCTTCTCTTGCCTTGCTGTCACTGGGGAAATAGAACTAGGGCTATACTGTATGCCCCAGTGGGGCAGCATATATCACAATAAAGTGACAGCGCTGATGTGTACCGTATTGTAAAATACAGAAATGTATTCATATATAATTTGTCCACATACTGTAACATGTGGACAACATAGCAGTTGTCATTTAGTTCATTTAAACACAGATGTAATGCTCATTATTGGATTCATACAAATATATGACAATTATACAAGCTATAGTTAAGTAGGAGCAAGTGCTGTTGAGGTAATTTACTGCGACAATTATCATTTGCATTTGTCTTGTAATGTCTTGATTCTGATTGATAATACAAAATTACTTAACTCAAATAATGTTTTTACTCTGTTTGTAGCCAGATTCATTTTTATTTATGTGGCTTAGAACAGGAAATAAAGAGGTAACCATGTCGGTTGGAATGCTGACTATCAGGTTATAATGAAGTACTGTAGGCTAGGGGAGTAATATAAATGGCTTGCTCAGGGGAAAGCATAATTATTTTAAGAGCCACTTGGCTCCTAATGATGAAGACAAGCCTCAAACCACCTTCTTTGTGATTATCACTCAAAATGGTGGCTGAATATGTAAAACAATTATTGGACAGAAAATTATTTCTGTGTGTTCTCCAGCTTGCCAAGGTTGAATAATAATTATCTGCCAGAGCTTTCCATTGTTAAGATTTTGATGTTATAAGAAAGACATTTCTTTGTCTAAGCACACATCCAATAAGTTAATTCTGTTTATGATTTAGGTTTATTCTGAAGAGTAAACTGTCTAATCATTTGTAGTATGATAATGGAAGCTTTATCTTGTTGATAACAGGAAGATTATTTACCATTATTATCCACTAACTAACTGATTTCTGATTGATGGTATTCACCATCAATTGTACTGACACTTTGATTTTGATGAGAGATAATCCAGCACTACTCCACAGCATTGGCTTTAATTTTTTCATTTTCAGCAATATTGTTAAAGCACAGTATTGCTTATTTTTGAATACTTTCAACGTCATGATCCTAAACTCAATTGAGCTTGATTACCACTGTATCAGTGAAACTAAATTACAACATTTTGTACTGATCCTTTAGATATATAAATCCCCAGTGTTTAAGAAAGAGACATTTGGGTCACTGAAAATGATTTGAGGCTCCAAAAAACGTTCTCATAGAGTCAAGTCTGAAATGGCATTACTGTAAATATGCACTGAAACATTGCCTAGCAACAAGCAGGAAAATGCTACACACAGTGGAGAGCATACTTTTGGAAGACTATTCCAGTACAGGATTTACAGCACAGCCATGTTTGTACAGAAGGTCTATTCATAATGGAGGAAAATGCTCATGATGCAGAAGAGGTCTTTCTCAGAGATGATTTTGCCTTGTGAGAAAATAGTAGTCTTGTTACAGTTGACTGCCATTGCCTCCCACCCCTCGTCCCCAGGCTGCTCTGCCTCTCCCTGACCATTTACCCTTTCTCTCCCTGTCCCTGCATATCCCTTCCACACTGGCAGACCTCTTTGTCCAGCTCGCGCTTGGTCACTATGAGCGGCATGTGCAGATTATGCATGTACAGTATGTCGGCTAAACTCATCTAACTACACGTCACCCAATCATAAAATTAACAATAATTTCCATTTGTACAATTGCGCAACTGTCACATATAATAAGGACAAATTCAGTTGAGTGCAGAACACGTTTACTTTGCAAGTTATTTTAACAAAGAAATCATTCATTATTATATATATTAGAAGCCTTGAGAAGTCCACCTGTGCAGTCCTTCCACCTGTTATACAAGCATGAAATCATGGAAGTGCATTTAGGAAAGATTGACCAATAAGCCATAACCCAAATCCCCCATTGCTGCTTTGGCAAGTCGTCTGCTTCTAATAAGACCCAAGTGCCCATAAAACAACTCAATGAAACTAGAATGTTAATAATATTAATATTAATATCATTGTATTTTATTCTAATCTAGCAGTCGGAATGCTTCCAATGAAGTTCACGAAACAAATTACAAGCGTCTTTTCCAATATGATGTCATTGTGCATTTGCTATTGTTCCCTCTCCAGATGACTGACTGCGTTGTGGTTTCAGAAGCAAACTAAACATGTACATCACAAAAACTCATTTAGTTTCCATACTAAATGAAACTGAGAAGTTGAGATTTAAAACTACCAACAATTACAATATTTATGCCTTGTGTAGTTCTGTTTCAGTTTATACAAAACTGAAACCTAAAATTTGCACATACCAAATATTTGTAACCAACTAACGGGCAAAACTGTAAATTACTCCAGGATATGGATATTTTTGTATTCATAGATATTACTAATAGTTTTATTACACCCCTCTCTGCCACTGCACATATGATGATTGTTTGAACCATCCATCCCAGGGCTGGTGCTGACTAATAACTGCCCTCAATGGCTTGGCTGCTACAATACATTATATCTCTAGGGAGCAGCAGATGTTTACTATGAGAGCATGTATTTATGTTCTAAAGAGATTTTATGCCTTCTTCTGTAGGCTAGCTATAGCCAGGGTCAGCTTAGGTCTTCCACTCTTCATTTACCAGCTTGCTTGGAGACACTGCCTAGCAGAAAGAATGTGTTGGGCAGAAGCCGGTCACTAAACTGCCTGGGTTTTGGCTCTGGCACTGAGATACTATTTAAACCGGGCTCTGTCGTGTTAAGGCTGAAGAACTGGATAAACGTCAGCAGATTTTTCATTGCAAAACCCAGGAAGACCGCATCCGCTCAGAGCAGACTGCTGCTTCTTCAACCTCTTGACGAAACCCAAAGCATGGGAGTGAGAGGCTTCACAGGTCTCAGGCAGTGCATAATGGTAAAACATTTCCTCCTTTTTTGTAGACAGATTTATTCTTGGCAAAGCCCCAAAAAGGATAAGATAGAGAGGTTTACCTTTAATAACCCAGTGATTCTGTGACTGAACTAAGTATTCAGGAGTGCAGTGCTGCAGGAACACTGCTGCAGGAAAATTATGTATGTGTCAATTAAATTGTGTGAAAATTAAAAGTGCAGTGTAGTAAAATATCAATGTAGTGATGTGCAGTTTGTTCTATTATCTACTCCAAAACTGGCTGCTGCCAACCATGGTGTTCTAATTACAAAATGAAAGGGTTTATAATTGCGTTTCACACTATAAACGTTATACATTAAACATATGTTAAATTGTAGGCTAATCTTCCAGCATTATTATCAAGGTCCTTGAAGATCTTAAATGTTCTATGTAGAATGCTATAGGTCACATTTTTGATTAATGGGCTACGTGAATTAGTACCACTCATGACTATCGTGAATAAAACCTTTAACAAATGTGAGATTTTTTTTTTTAACTGTGCTATTTCTTTCCACCTTAAAGGGGAAGTACTGGCAGTGCTGCTCAAATCGGAGTTAACGCCTTCTGTGAATAGTGATTGGCTCAACATTACCAGCCATCCCTCCCGATTGGATGGAGCACATCCATTGATTCTCCTCCTCCACCTTTGTCGATTTCTGCGCTCTCGTTGAAACGCCTAGTTGTTTCCCAGGCTTGGAAAAAGAAGTTACCTCTCAACTGGGAACATATCTGTGCTTCTCCTTGGGACCATTGATTTAACAGGCTTTGCAGGGAAAAGCTATGTTTTCCTGATATTTTAGGACTACCTACTTTACTGAAATGTTGATGAAATAAAGAAGGGAATATAGCCTACATCCACCACCTTATTGGACATAACTGGTAGGCATCGGTATATAAGTAACAACATAATATCTGCCAAGCGTGCAGTATTGTTACAACGAAAGAACTAGGAAATGACATAAATACATCCAGCATGGTTTCTTTTGGAAAATCGTCAAAGATTCTTCAGATTTGAACTTTTTAAACTATCACCGCAGATAGGTAGGCTACAGGGATTAAGAAAACGTGCTTCCTTTATCTAAGGAATAAGTATGCCGGACCAAATTTCAGTTTCGGAGTTCGTGGCAGAAACAAATGAAGACTATAAGGCACCGACTGCTTCCAATTTCACCAACAGAATGTTCCACTGCAGAAATACGGTGACTGCTTTGGAGGAGGTGAGTGCTCTGGGCTGCCGATGTGTGATAGTCCGTTGCTTCACCTTTATATTATAATCACGTAATCTCAGCTAGCCTTTAGTCACGTATAATTACTTGTACAATGCTGACTGTGTTTTTAACAAAAAAGAGTAAAACATTTTCGGCTCTCTCAAGGGTATAACACAATACCAGCACACACTGACCAGTAGCCTACTGTACAGGCTGCCACAGGCAGTACACGTTGTCCTCCTATAACAAAGCAAATGATGATGTACTCGAAAGGTAGCCTATTGAAACATTATTTTATTGCGTCATATTGCAACATTGTTCAAGTCGATTGGCTGTATTCTTGTAGATCAAATGGAACGAAATCCAAAATACCCACCTGACCCAGTTTACACCTGCATTATAGGTGGACAGTAGGCGTTTGTTTGTTGTTCTTTCTAACTTGCAGGACAGGTCCTTCTGGACGGACACTTCCGCTTTGTTTCTGAGCGCTCGCTGCCTCCCACCTTTGCCTTTCACCGTTGTTGTAGACTAGTTTCCCTACTTTGTGTGCTCTGTAGTAGAGCCTCGCCCTGCCCGATGATAAAAATAGTATTTCCCACACTGGAGGCTTATTTACTCGGTGTAGTAGGGGGTGCAACAGTAATTCTGTGTAATCTTTATTTATGTCTTTGCCCCCACCACACAAAATACAATTGCTAGGCCAGCATAGATCAAATAGACTATTTTGAATGACATGTCACAAGAGTTGAATGCTTAATTGGGAAGTAAAAGTATTTATGTCTAATGTCGGTATTAACCACATCTGGGCTTAGTGTCACACCTTTATAAAATCCCCTACACACCTTGATGTTTTTTTTCTTTCTTTTCATGTGGCATTATTTTTAACATTAGGTTGTGGAGGACCGATGAACCGAACCTGCTCATCCTGATAGGGGCTTTATTTTGCATACAGCTGCTATAAAAATAAATAAACGCTTAAGGGAATGAGATTAGCTGTTATTATGCAGTAGAGGTACGCAGCTGGTTTACCGTTGAATTTCTGGGATGGATATAGTTAATTTGTTCCATCTTTCTCTCTATGTAGGCCTATATGTGGAATGTTTTTTGCTCAGTCATTCCACTTGGTAAAGAGTTGCTCTCTGCATTGTTGTTGTTTTTAGTTTGACCTACTATCTCTCCAGCTCATGGAACACAGGACCTCATTGTTCAGACATGGCCATGGTCACTTTGGTGTGTTTGACCAATTAAACACTGCAGTGGACGAAGAACACTTCCACTTATTGTGTGCTGGCCTGGCTGGAATGTGAAACACATACACACAACCCATGCACACACACATACATTTATATACACACATACATTTTTATATGTATACATACACAAACATGTAGACATCCACAATCCACACACTAGTCTGTTAATTTAACTTGTCAATATACACATTTGTCAGATATATTTGTTTTTCAGTATGTTAAAAGGGTGATTTCAGTGTAAACTCAGTTCACTGACTTTCATGACTGTGCTGTTTCCAAATGCGTTCCAGGAGGATGCTGAAAGCGCACCTCCCAGAATAGCACTGTTGTAGACTGTGCACATGTGCAGTCTATAAGTCAGTTGTGTGTTCACAAATTTGCTGATGAGTATTCTCTAATAGCACACTGCTAGTGTGCGAGTTACTTCTTAAGTGGGTAAACTTTAATTTAAGTACACTTTTTATTTACTGCATTGGCAACTGTGTTTTTAATAATTAATGAATATGTTGCTGTTTTGTAAGTAACTAATGTACATAACTAATAGGTTAGGATTGTTTTTATTATTTTAATTAGTGGGTTTTTAGTGGGTCCATGAGAGATTTTCTGGATGGACTCCATTTGTTGAGACACAAGATTAATTCATTGTGATTAGTGTGAAAATCTGCTGTCCCAGATGGCTTGATTGTGGCACTATTGAGAAAATGACTTGAATGCTTTCTCGCATGTATAGCTTTTTACTGACAAAAAATCTATTTTGGAATGTACTAGTGCAATGATACTACTACTACTACTACTACTACTATTGTATATTCTTTTTAAAGACTCAAATCAGTTGACCGCAGTGTCTGCTGTGTTAATGAGAATCCTTTAAACCCATTAACAGGGGAGAAGGACTGAATTACTTAGGTCTTAAATGGACACACAGGCTGTTGTGCAATTATTTCTTCCCATGCTTAATTGCATCTGACAGAACTTTAATTGGACTAGTGGTTGTAAAAGCTTTATTTCCTATTTTAAAATGAATAGGTGTCCCGCAAAGGAGATAGATTTCCAAAAGCCACTAACAATACAGTGCGTGAGTGTGTTAGGTCTTAAAACCTCAGCAATGAAAACCAGTTTGTTCATGTGTCATTGCCTCCTCTTGCTGTTCTAAAACATGGCTGCCTTTTTATGCTTTTGTTTAACTGTAGTTACTATACTCACAGTGAAGCCAATAGTCTACATATAAAATCATCAAAGATCTTGCTCACAATCTGCAGTCATAAATCTGTAATTATTTTGTAAAATAAATGACTTCTTCATTCATCCTGTGTGATATTACAATGCACTGACACTTAGGCCTTGTTCTGAGATGTACAATAAGATACTGACTAAGACTTGGCCCAAAGGGGTGATCTGACCTCTTTATTATTGATCTTGATTTAAAATGTCAGTGTCCTTAATTAGCATATCTCTCCCAAACTTCAAGCGTTTGTCCTGGGGTCTCTTGGCTGTCTAAGGTTAGCTCTGGAAATGATTGTAGTGGAAATGGTTTTGTTATTGCATTTATATTGTAGCTATAGCATGTATTTTCCAGGCTTTTCCTGGAGAACTCTAATAAGTGATCAAAATCAGTATGCTGACCTTTCTGACTGAAATAAGACTAACCTCACTGAACATCCACCACCACACAACATTCACAGCATAAGTGTTGTCTGTGTTCAGTGTTAATGAGTTTTTGTTTTTGAGTCTCTCAGTTTATAGTACACTGTGATTTATTACATTGTTATTCACTGTTGCTCAACAGGTATGTGGTTGTCTTGAACATTCTGTGGTGCTGCATCCTGCTTAGATCCTTCTCTGCCACCATATGCTGTACCTCTCTAAGCCCATGAATGATGCTTTAATCTCAGTTCCATACTGTAGGTATGAAACCAGACAGGACCCTGAGCATCTCAGGGGCCCCTTCTGGCCACTGAAAATACTGCATCACCAGTATTGCACAGTTGTTGTTTGTAGTGGCGGGGTTTCATTTTCTATGGCCTCTCCTTCATAAGGCCAGACTCCCGCCCACCAGATTTCTCCCAGATGAATGAACAGTGTACAAGAGGGATAGTGGGGAGAAGTAGCTTTCTGTCCAGTCTGTTCGTTTTCCTTTTCAAGAGCAATATTTTCTATACTTGCTGTGCATTTTTATATTATTATATATTTAGGGCAGCGGTCATTCAATTCAAATCATTGGCTTCATCACTGTGTTATTTCATCTCGCCGAGGCCTGTCATGTTGGCGTGCCAGCAATGTGCCGGTGAAGAATGCCACCCTCAATTCTCAACCTCATTTTGAGGTACCCAGGCAATGCCCCAGGAATGCTCAGCATCCAGGGTTAATTGTTGGCACAGACCTTGCGTGCAATACCAGACTCTCTGGTTCTCGTGAGCCATTCCCTTC
>JAODUG010026821.1:0-19906 GCA_027564795.1 Aphredoderus sayanus
TATATGAAAACAAATGTGAATGACCTACTGTACAACATTTCTCAATTCAAAAATGTTGCATTGGGACTTTTTATATCATCTGAAGGTAAACTGGTTGTTCAAACCAAAGCCATTCTTCAAATGCTTTGGCCTATGTGTTTTTGCTTTTTTCTTCCCTGCACTGTAGATATTTTCATCACTGGTCCCCTGCTGAAAGCAATCAATCAGCATCTTGTCTTAGGCTTCAGTGACGCAGGTAAAGGAACGGAGCAGGTCAACACAGGGGAATATTTCAGGCTTGATTTGTGAAGAGGCCCAGCATCATGTTGAACAAGCTAAGATTGAACTAAGATTCAGGCTGCTGTGAGGCTTCCTGATGTCCTCACTGCTTGAGCTAGCATAGGGAACACTGTTTTGAAAACTGTGTATTAGGTGTTTATCTTTTCGTTTGTAGTTTCTTATGAATAGTTTTGTAAAAAGCTCATATTTGATGCTCTTGTACTAATAATAAACTGTATGTATAGTTCTACGTATATACAGTGTGTAATTATTGATATGAGAGCTATGTATAACCACTGATAAGGGAACTTGCATGTTGCACTAGCTGAAGCTTGCATGATTTGGTTGGTAAGGGTTAGTGGGAGTCATGGACTCTGTCTTCAGTTTAGCAGGCATCTCAAATTCTTTACTTCCACGTGACCTTGGTGGACCTATTCTTTACATGTCAAATGAACCCATTTTGTCTGTTATTCTGTTTTAAGTTTAAAATGGTGCCAATGTTGTGGGTTGGTAGAACTATGAATAGATCAGATCTCCTAAGCAATTATGAGCCCACACTTAGACCTTAGTGCATACACCACTGAAACTTGTTCTGTTTAATAATATAAGAGCTTACATAAGGCATTTATACCTCCAACCCTGTGTCTTAGCCACATAAAGAAGTTAATAATTTACAAATGTTATGTAACTATTTTGCATTTTTTTTAAACCATTCGGTCCATTTATAAAATGATGGAGAATAGGCTCCTTACTTTAGGGCAAGGTTAGTTCATCCCGTAGGTTTTTCAAAGTATATAGGCATTACATGTAAGCTCTCAAAAAGTTTAGTTTACTTTATGACAAACATAAAAATGCATCAATGATAACTTGTACATAGCCTACTGATTTTATTTTTGTGATGCTACCCATAGTTTTAATTTTACTTGGCTAAGTAAATGTACAGTGTGTATCATCAGAGATTAGGGCATGCAGAATGTTTGTTTGATGTAAACCCACTCCAAATTAATATTAAGGGGTTAGTTTCCACTGCATCTGTTGTCAGAGAGTTTAGCTAGAGATCTAGTGATGCGGGGTTGGCAAGAAAGGAGCAAAGGAGCATTGGGCAGGTGATTGGAGAGTACAGGAAAGCCTCTACTATAGATTTTTCTACAAATTAATGACTTCGCCAGATAGTGAATAATAAAAGCAAGGGAATAGGAAATCCCTCTCTGCGTAGGCGTGATGCGGCCTAGTCCCTTTCTCCCTATTGTCAGTGGGTGTAGAAATGGACAAGCTGCCAGAGCATCACTGGAATGCCCCTAGGTAAGATTTTAAAAAGAAGGCTTGCCAAACTGATGCTAAATTGAATTTATGTAAAATCAAATGGTTGTAGTTTTGGATTTCATGCATTTTGGATTAAATAAGGAAATGTGTTACTAAACAGTTGTAATTTTGCACACTGAATTATCTTGTATGTACTACAATACATAGTATGTATTTGAGTAGTCTCACAGAGCCAGCCTTTACTTGTGTAAAGTCTGGGACATTGCACTAGCTAACTGCGTGAAGACCCGCCTACTTGACAGTAGATATTTTGAATGACATACATGACGACAACTACATGCTGTAACTCAATGACCAAGTCGGACATTGAATTTACACATGAATTAGTTGGGAAACTTATTGCAATGAGTCTGGCTGTTTACAGGTCTTGTAAATCTGTTAAATAAGTAGGCTATGGTTACTGGTTAAAATAGAGGGAAGAGTTTTAAATTATTAAATGAAGCACTGCGCTGGCGTTGCGGATACAGACTTGTGAGTGACTTTGCTAACAGCCAATGAAAATCGACTAACTCACTTCCAGGAAAGTGCTGTCAAGCTTACAGGGGAATATGTACAGTATCAGACGTTCAGCACAGTTGCTTATGGACTGCTAAGCACTAGTATTTGAGAAACACTGAAAGTCAATGGCGGTTTGTTAGTTTCTAGTTGAGTTTTTCATCACAGGCATCATGTGAAGTTATATTGGTCAAAGAAAGCTATAGAGGGGTTTAGCAAAAGTTCAACATTGCTTTAAGAGAACTGTTTCTAAGGAGAAGGCCAGAAGGGAAGCCTATTGCTCTGAGTCATGCCAGACCTCAGATATGCCCGTGCCCCACCAGATGTCATGACCTAGCAGTGAAATGTTTAAATAGTAAAGCAGCGAACAGTACTAGTTCATACTGTCACATGACAGACAAGTGAAAACTGTTTACTCATATAGTACATTCACTCATTTATATACATACACACATGCAGTGTATACATTTAGATTTAGATTTAGATTTAGTAGACATTGCAATCTTTCTCTCAATATTTAAATTCATAGTCATCACTGTTGAAAAAATAAATGATAGAAACTGTATGCAATACTATATTGTAAACATAGTCTGATCTTTCATGCAGTGCAGGGGCTGTACTTTGCTTCCATATTTTTTATGATGTCATCTAACCTGTGAAAACAAAGACATACTGGGCACAACGCTAGCCTCCACTTTAAATAATTGGCTTTCTGTACAGTGTATATTCTATTTCCAGTTGGACATGTCTTGTGATTCTGTGACTTGTCCACTTACAAATTGTTCTACAGAATATGCAGCAGGGTATGTCCAGAGTAGATTCCTTTTGCTCTGAGGCTTGTAAGTGTAGGTGCTTGCTCACGTTGTTCACTTCAGCCGTCATCTTTGTTCACGTTGTCTTAAAAAGGTCACATGAAAAATGCATGAATGTGACTGGAGGATCTCACCACCATGGCAGGAGGAAGTGGCTGAGCATAGTACAAAATATGCCAGAAACATAGAAGCATCACAGTGGACTAGGAAAAGGAGTTCTTGCTTGCCAAAATGGGGAGTACTGGAATGTCACTTTAAAAAAGAAAGCCAGACCAGTTAGGCTATGCTTTTTAGAAGCCATCTTTTGATAGCATATTGCTCCCAGTGCATAATACAGCCCCTGCTTGCTGGTCAGTCTGTGTCAACACTGCAACTTTCACAATATTTAAGGAATTCCTCAGTTTTCCTTGGCAACATCCGACATTTGTGTTGGATTTTCTGGTCATTGAATGATTAACATATCTAAATATCATGAATGTTTTACACTGGGGAAAGACTTCCTGTGTGCATGTGTTATATGTAATAATTAATAATACAAGTAATACAAATATTGTCTATACACAAATAGAATGCTTTACTTCCGCATTAAAATATACTTCGTCAACTAAGTTATTGAGATTGATTGTTGATGATGCTGATGTCATCGTAAAAACAGATTAATGCTGGTTCCTGTATGGGTCCATTATGTCCAAATAAATAATTAAACACATGAATAATGTAGAGGTTAAAGTGGAGGGGGAGGGGGGAATCACATAATTCCAATTTCTAATATTTAAGTCAAATCAACAAATAAAAAGGAGTTATTTACTGGCTTGAGTAACATCCAAATTAAAAAGGACTTTATTTTAGAACCATCATCGAGTTTAGTTGCTAATAAATGTTCACATGTAAAAGGAATTTTACTTGCATTTACTTTTACTGCATTTTAATAAAGGTGTAATATTTTCAGTAAAACATTTGCTTAATTTCAATAGGTATGTAGGTGAAAGATTATGGTAAATCTGCATAGCTGTTGTACATTTAATCTATATTTAAATTATCTTACCTTTGTCCTTCGTCTGTCTTTCTCCAGTGGCCGAGTGAAACCATTGCTTGGTCGCTTCAGCGAGCTTGAAACCCTGCTGCTTGAAATGAAGGTTGTGCCAGGTAGTCTTGACGCTGTCCTCTTAGATGCAGGCTGCTCATCTATGCAGATGGATCAGCCAGAAAGAGGCTTTTCTCTCAGCAAAGACGGCCCCTTGGATATGCGGATGGATGGAGACAGGTAAAAGTCACTGCTTCAGTTCAAAAGATCTCTAAAGCATCATGAAATGCTTTCCATGACAACATTTATCACCACGTGCTTATACGAATGACATTCATACTGTTGTAGTATTGTAAACTGTAAATACTGTTTACGATGCTTAACATCGTGTTCTCTACTCTAGTTTTGCGTTGCCTCATTCCAACTGCATTCCGAAAAGTGTAATGTGTGGTCACAATTTGATTTCCTTTCTGAGGTTTAGTAAGAAAGGTCTATTAGTCACACAGGAAAACGTATTCCCATAATTTAATGCATTCTCGTCGACACAAGGGCTCTAATTTCCCACCTATCAATCTTTCTGTGCTGGAGAACCCTGACAGTGATTTCATATGAGCGTTTTGAATCAACAATTATTCTACACTACTGCTTGAAGGAAGATTCAGTTGCTATATAATATGGTAATTACAGTAAGGCCCAATCTACAGTGTCAGCAAGCCATTGCTGTTCAATAAATGAGTGTAAATAATGTCAGGCGCATGCACAGATGGAGAAAAAAGTTAGTTGAGCCCCTGTCCTGTTCCCCTCAGATTCACAAAGCGCCCTCTTGGCCGGTGTTTAATTACCTATTTACCTCGCGGAGCAAATACAGTGGAGGGCTTCTCATTTGGCCAGAGGTCTGCTACGGCGAGCCACGTGCCTCGGTCTTGCTCTGCCTCGGGCAGCTGGCGTTCCGCCTCAGTGAGGCACAGCGAAGGGTGCGACTGGCTCAGCCTCGCCCCACGTGTTCTTAAGTGACCGTGGCACTGTGGTTGGCTAGTTTTATTTTAGGCCTGAAACGAAACCCGTTTAAAAGTGTACAATTGCCTGGTAACTCTAAGCACATAAACCGTACAGAATTCTGTGACTCGGTGCAGGAGGGTAGGACCTGAACGCATGGCAACTCACGCAGGATACAAAAGGTTTATTCAAAGAATAACTCCCAGATCAACAGGACCACACACAACATCTGACCATTATGGTCAAGGACAAGAGAAACACAAGGGCTTAAATACAGGAAGATGACAGACCTCTTCACAGAGACAACAAGGGGCAGGTGAAACTAATAAGACAATCAACATGGGGCAGGACAGAGACACAGGCAAAACACGGACTGGGGAAACATGGACCAAGACCAAAAAACAAGACCAGCAGACCAGGGCAGACAACAGACCGTGACACAATTCAAAACACACTGGGCAAAGTGCAATAATTTACTATTTTGACAGTACCAATAGATGCAACAATATACAGAAGACAATTCTGCTTTGGAATCCTGTGAGAACTCATACCAAGCATAGATTGAGTTATCCAATAGCAGTTTGTGCCCACTCATATTTAGTCTAATGCCTTCCCATTAACTTTGTTATGACGCTGAGACTGACAGCAGGTAAGCTCCAGCCGCAGCTGACTGGCAGAGCCAAATGTGTATATTCATAGATTTCCATACAAGATTGGTGTACAGCTACAGCCAAGCCATTTTAAAGGGATCAGGTGTGTTTTTAGGGGTTTAATTGATCGTTGGAGGAAGACCTTAAAGGCTTAAATCTATAATTCTCATACTATTTAGAACTGTATTTATTAACGTCAATCAACCAGCCAAGTCAGTCACAATGTGAAACGTGTGTTTCATGTCTCCCCCAATGCAAAATCACCCGGTCAGCCATATAGATTTTCAGCTGCATCTGAGACTCATCGGGGTTCTGGCCACTGTCAGCAAGGACTGTGACGTCAAGCTGCTTAATTGGGCTCCTGTTTGTGCGTAGGTACCCCGACATGCCCCGCGCTGCTGACGCGGTGAACGCCTTGGACCAACAGGCCCTCGCATCCATCCTCACTGCATACGGGGAGGAGAGGCACGCCAGGAAAATAGCCTCAGCCATTGTGGAGACGCGCAGCGTCTACCCCATTACCCGGACACAGCAGCTGGCCAGCGTGGTGGCAGGTAGCTGCTAGCCCCATGTATTACTACAGCCTTCTGGAGGTTGCAGTAAACACACACAATACATACATAACCAACGGGACTACCATTGTCATGCCCACTGTTGGATTTGAGTGTCACTTTCACCGTACGTCCAGTGAGATTGCCATAATACACTTATTAGGAATGGAGAAAAAGAGCAGTGGAAGATTCTGGAGCAACGCACAGCTTATCTGAGGCGTACTAGTCCTCCCTCTGTGTTTTATTTGTTTTTATTCCGTTCGCCCGCCCACCCCCAAAGCACCGTGCATTCCGCCCTTTTGTGCACTGCGCCGTCTGTCATTGGCCCGGCGTTGGAACAACGCACACTATTGGTTCACGCATAAGGCTGGGATCACATTGTTTGTCTCATTATATTTCTGCAGCTGTATGTTTCTGTAGTCCTCGCACACAGCGATATGTGCGTCATAGGGGGAGTACAGGTGTGAGTGAGGGCAGTTGTTTGATCTCTTTTGAAGTGCATGGCGAGTCACCACCAATGTTTATTCCAATCAATCCGAAAGGTCCTGACTTGTGTAAGTCCCTGGGGGTCTGCGCTTGGCTGCTTTCGTGACACTGTTGCTGAGAGAAAAACGCTACAGTTAAAGGAATGAGGAGGGGTTTTGTGTAAGGGGAATCACTTTAGGTGTCCATTGTTCCAAGGTATTGAGACATCACAAGAAAGGCTCTGGTAGGCATATTTTTTGCTGTCTCTCTCTAGTGTGCACCCAACCCCCCCCCCCTTCCCCAACTCTTCTTTCTTTCACTAGCCAACTTTATATAGAGCCCAAGCACTCCACTCTTGAATCCATGCTGTGTCCCTCAGCTTTACTTTAACTTAGGGCAACACTGGCACAACTTCTGTTTACTAACAGTTCCCTGGAATGGACTTGAGGTCTCTACATCACACACACATACACATGTGCATAGTTCAGTCACACTAGCACTATGACTTCGCCTGAAATGAGTTCTTAAGAGGGTTTTTATTAGAGGGGTAAAGTCGTCCGGGTTTTGCAAGCTCCATTTTTTTTCCATGCCACAGGCCAATCAGAGTCCAGGTAGGTAATTCAGTTAGTGCTGGCAACAATCACAAATGACTTTGAATTGATAGTTTCCAGACTGAAGTAAGGATGGTCTTACGGGCAAAGATTTCATGTTGATTTGAGGTTTGTTGACACTACACACTATGGACAACCTACTGAAGTTTCTAAGTCAAAATGCACGATAAGTTGTGTAATCATGGGCCTACTTGTTGTATTCACTTGTTGACAAAGATAAACCCATTAAAGGCTATCACGTTAACCCTCGGTGGGTTAAAGGCATCTTCTAAAGCCTGCTGAGAGGACTAAGTGTTTATTTTAGCAGTAAAACTAAACAAAGACGACAACAGCTTTAGCATTGATGCGTAGTTCATCTCGTGTAATGCCACGTTATGCATGTGTTCCTTCCCCCTCCCCTCATCATCCTCCTCTGTATACCACTTAATCTCTCCTCCTCTCCCTGGCTCTGTCCGTGGGACCTTTGAAAGATGAATTAGAGACAGAGCATGCGGGTTGGCGAGGCCAGACCATGGCTGATTCTCACTGCGCAGGCATTGTATTGATTGCAGGGTGAGTCACACCTATTGCTGTTGAGCGCAGGAGGAGCCAGAATGCCACACCACTCACTTTCACTCTTTATTTATCTCTCTTTCTTTTTCTAACTGTCTACTTGGCTAATTAATTCATTTTAACTTCGTTCTCCCCCTGGCTCTGCTTGCCTCGTGTTAAAGTGGGAGGGATTGTCTATCTGTGGGGCTTCTGTTCTAACATGGAGTTAATACTAAGTAATAATAGCCAGGAATGTTGGTAGTGGTTAACATCACAGTATTTTCAGTTAAGGTTTGAATTATAGTATTACAATGGCTAAGCAAATTTGTATATATGAACAAAAAATGTTAGTAATTGTATCTTGCCATGGCATATTTTTCTATCCTCTAATTTAAAATACCTACATTAGAAGAATACAGTATAAATAAATCCCCCATCTGTCTGTATTCTGTACAAATCGTAACATTTTATACTAGCCCGAATGTCTGAGCAACCTTCACCAAATCAACATCCTTGTAGCCTCAAATTTTAAATGAATGTTATTCTAATAATGAGCAAAGAGTTTACCTTGAATACAGCTAAATAAACTGATAGATCAGTGGTGTTTAGTGGCTGTCTGTACCAAAAGAGGATATGTCTGAAAGATTAATAGTGAAAGGGCTTTGTTTCCTTCTTTCATTAATGTATTCATTCATTTTAATTCATTTTTTTCTTCTTACAAGTGATTTTGTTGAAATCATTGGGTATGTTTCAGATTCATAATTAAGTTTTTTTCATACATTAATTCATGCAAATCATTTAGTTTACATTACTATGAGAAAGAAAAGCTGTTAAACCCAAAAAAAAAATATTGTCTCGTGTGTGTGTGGGCCTGTGCGTGCGTGTGCCCCGGTTTTTGTGTTACTAAAATATCATACTTCTTGGAATCTGTTAGCCTTACATCGTGATCTTGCTAACAGTTTGACTTCACTGTGAGTATGTAGGCTACAAGTTGCTCCTCTTCAACCAATCATCGATTTGTCTATTTGAAAACTAACTAATTTTGCAAACATGTAGTTAAAAATCATCGAAATATATCACTGTTATCACATCTATAAGATGCTTTTCAGTATGGTTTGTTTAATATCATGTTTTGAGTCTTGATTATTTAGTTGTCTGTACTTTACCTAAATAATATCAGGAAGCTTGAGAAGAACATTGTAACATTGTGATTATGAATACATTGTGATGAACTCATACTTGTAAATATTGCAGGCATACATTTCACTCACTAAGCCTGTTTGCTCCCTAGGATCATTTCCAGCTGCTGCTCTCTATGCGCGCAAAGACCAGCTCCAGCGCCCTTCACATGTGGCCACTAAGACCTTCCAGGCTCTACGCATCTTTGTGAATGACGAGCTAAATGAGCTGCATGCAGGCCTGCGCGCTGCCCAGAAGATCCTGAAGCCTGGGGGCCGTTTATGTGTCCTCACCTTCCATTCTCTGGAAGACAGACTGGTCAAACACTTCCTCCAGGGGGGCATTATCCCCACTGCACACAAGCGACACCACAACCGGAGGCAGCGAGGAGCAGGGAAGGAGGAGGAAGTGGACGAGCAGAGAAATGACAGCGGGAGTGACAGTGTTAACTGGGTTCCTCTGCAAAGAGGAGTGATCACTCCACAAATAGATGACGTTGTCAAGAACCCACGAGGGCGCTCTGCCAAACTCAGAGCGGCACTCAGACAATAATTACTGCACACCAGATATCGCTTTACCTTTCATGAGACAGTGTGAACTAGTTACCAGTGGGAGTAACATATCTGTTTATACAGAAGACAAAATGTGAGTTGAGCAGGCGCTGGACTGAGGTCAACTATATTGTTTGTAATCATGCAAATGTCTTCTAGCATATTTTACTTGGTATTTATTTATACAGAGCTATAAAATGTTGACAACTGCAACTGAGAACAGAAAATAGCTGTGTTTAATTAAAGGCCTTTAGTAAATAATTTATATACTATGGTGGTGAAAATTTGCAGTAAAACATATGGGGGCCAGTTTCCTGACAGCTACTTTGCTAGTCCTAGAATAAGCATGTTTTTTTCATTTTGATTTTGTCATAGGTTTAGGACTAGGCTTTCTGGGAAACCAACCTCTAAATAGTTGACTTTGTACAAATTGATAATACTAAGGAGTGCATCAATACATCAGTAGTAATGCCCAGTAGTGCTACAATAATGACAGAACTGAGAGTTTGAGAGTATACTGTACGTACTGTAACAACTTGTCCTATTGACATCTTTTCAGTTGAACCTCTACTGTACCATTTCAGACAGATATTTTACCAGCTCTCGCCTTCAAAAGTAAGCAGATGAGATGTTTTCATCTTTAGTATCTGACTTTGGCCAATTGCCTTTTGAGTATCGAGAATCAATGCTATTTTTTACCTTCCTCTGCCTCATTCAGGGAAGAGAACTACAGTATAAATATACGGATTGTGTTACCTTGGAAACTAAACAACGCAAGTAACATTTAATTGTGTCTAAAAATAATTTTAGAATTAGTATGAAAAATATAGTATGCGTATTGTGTGTGAATGTCTAACATCTGTGTTTATTACTGTTCAATTAGCAAATGTAAAATGTTACGGCAGTCATTCTATTAAAAAAATAAGGAATACACTATAAGCATTCTATAGTTCTTTGTTCTAAGATACTCGGGTCAAATAATCATCAGTTAACCTCCACCTTAGCATCCTTAGCATCTGACTAGTGGAGGCCAAAAACGAATCTTGAAATTATAATAGATTAAGAGGTTCCCAATTATATTACTTAACCATGGTATGCATAATTATATTCTGGGTAAAAGGGCAATGAAAATGTTAAAATATTAAATAAAACAACTGTTTTTTAAATTTAGATTTAAATTGTCAAGTTTAATGATGCCATGCTCCTTTACAATGTAAATGTATCATTATAAATGTAATTTATAATTTGTAATTATAATTTTAAACAGTCAATTCATAATTTTTTTAATTATTACTTAATTCCTTGCCTCAGTATTACATCCTCCCAGTGTTCTTTGCCTTGGATTGACCCCTTAAAAATTGGAAACTATCAGTTGTAATCATTGACCATTCACTGCTGTCTGTATAAGGTTCTACTGAAAGTAGAACTAGTATTTACTGAAAGTATGTATATTCAAATTGTTGTTTAATGTAGAAACTGTACAGTATATTTCCATTTCAGGTGAATGTTGAGGTTGTTGCCCGTGAAATCATAGCCTGGTGTAACCAGACCCAAAATAAACTTTGAACAGGGTCTGCTCATGCTCTATTGTGGAATGTTTACATCCATCCATCCATTCACCATCATCTTGACTGCTTCTACATTAGGTTCGCAGTGGCAACAGGGTCATTAGAGCAGCCTACAGTAGGTACCCCTGCAGCAACATCCACCAGCTCCTCCCGGGTAATCCCCAGCCGCTCCCATACTGGCTGGGAGATATAATCCTGCCAGTTTGTCCTGGTTCTGCCGCGGGGTTTCTTTCCCATGGCAGACCCAGGACGTTGGACGTGCCTGGTACACCTCCAGCAGGAGGCGGCCAGGGGGCATCCTTAATAAGGTGCCCCAAACCACCTCCACTGGCTGCTCTCAGAGCGGAGGAGTAGCGGCTTCCCGGGTAACTGAGCTCCTCACAAATATTTTGTCTGCTTGTATTCGCAATCATATTCTGTTACTACTACCAGAAGCTCATGACCGTAGGTAAGGGTGGGAACATAGACTGACCAGTAAAAGGAGAGCTTTGCCTTATGTCCCAGCTCCCATTTCACCATGACAGTCCAATACTCCATAACCCCTGCATTACTACCACCGCTGCACCCAACCATCTGTCGATCTCACAATCCATTTTACCTTCATTTGTGAATACTACCCTGAGATATTCAACACCTCCACCTCCTCTCCCCACTCACCTGGGGGGTGGGGACAGACAATCATTTTCTGAGAAATAACCAAAGCCTCAAGAATTCAAGGTGCTGATTCTCACCCAGACCTCTTCACACCTCTGCTCCACTCCAGCCAAAGAACGCCTTGGTTTCCTGTCCATCACTATCATGAACAGGAGTGCAGAATAAGGTGAAGCCATGCCGGAGTCCAACACCAACTCTGAAGAT
The DNA here is from genome assembly GCA_027564795.1 of Aphredoderus sayanus. NCBI lineage: Eukaryota > Metazoa > Chordata > Actinopteri > Percopsiformes > Aphredoderidae > Aphredoderus > Aphredoderus sayanus. The sequence goes on from JAODUG010026821.1 coordinate 11,873, forward strand.
GGATGAGAGTATGCTCTCACAGTTCTCACAGAATGCCACAGAATCTCGAGTAAGATGGTTGTAAGCTTTCTTCTACTCAATCCCTGCCTCCTCCACGGAGGGCATGTCTCCTGGATTTAGGACATCTTCAAAATGCTCCATCCACCTCAGTGATATTCTCAGTCGACAAACATTTCTCCAGCCTTGCTTAAAACAGGTTGGCTGGCTTCGTGCCTTCCCTGTCTTGAGTTGCTGATTGGTTTTCCAGAATATTTTTGAGGCCAGCTGAAAGTCATTCTCCATGGTCTCTTCAAACTCCTCCCATGTCCACAGCTGTAGCCTTTTTTGCCAGATACCTATCCACGGAATCCATAGTCTCCCAAGCCAAAGATGACTGGAAGGCCTCCTTCTTCAGTCCTCCCTGACTGCTGGAGTCCACCAGCGAGTTCTAGGGTTTCTGCCAACTAGCTTTTGACAGCCACATCAATAATGGAGGTCTTGAACAGGGTTCATTCAGACTCCATTTTGCCAACCTCCGCGAGAGTGAAGATGTTCTGTCGGAGGTGAAATCGTTCTGAACAGGGTCTTCCGACTAATGTACCATTACTATACGCTTGGGCTTACCGGATCTGTCTGGCAGTTTTCCCCGCAATCTGATCCAACACTTTCCGATGGTGATCAGTTGACATCTCACCTCCCCTCTTTACCTGAGTGTCCAGAACATATGACCTCAGGTCTGCTGAAACAATGAAAATTCAATCATTGACCTTTGGCCTAAGGCACTATTATGAGCAACCTTGTGTTTGTTATGGACAAACCATGACTAGCACAGAGGTCCAATAACATCCCACCTCTCGGGTTCAGGTCGGACAGGCCATTCCTCCCAATCACATAGCTCTGGGGATCATCATGCATTAGTGCATTTTCATAAGCTTAGACCTCAGGATAATTTTGAAACTATTTGAGAAGCTTTTAACAAATTGGAGTTTGTACCACTGTTTGTATCGCTTCATCTAGCTCTTTCACTATTTCAAAAGAAACGCTTCACTTCAACCAATGTCCATATAATTAATTCGGGCCAATTGGCTAATGCCTACGCGCACATATTAGGAAGACAATATTTAAATGAATGATGAGAGAGCAGAAACTGTACTCTAATGTTCACCGGGTATACAATTGCGAGTCAAATCAGATTTTTTTTTAAACAATAAAAAACATGCTTAAAACATTTTCGTGACTTTGCCACATAATACGTTTTAAGAAGCCTTTTTTCCCCCCCCCCCCCAACACGTTATACTCTGTATGTGCAACTGTTGGCTTGCGTCAGTGGAACCACCCAACTTTTCGAGTAGGTAATGGTTTGTCCATTATAAAGCAGATGATTGCATGTTTTCTATATGGAAAACCATTCCTGCCTCTTGTGAAGGAGCACAAGAGAGGCCCATAAATTATTATAAATGATTGATACCTATGATGGCAGGTTCTCAATTACCATGGAAACAGTCACTTTAGGTAACAGACAATCTGGGAAGATGCTATTATTGTAGACTTGCATCAATCCATAAATTGAGTGAATACAAAGTACTAAGTAATGAATAATAGTTAATGTTTTTGGAGCACTGAGTGAAGAAGGTAGGCTGACCATAACCTATAAAACTGTGAATTTATTGTGGATATGTTGCTATAGGAACAAACTTCAAAATCCACCTCTTATTTTCACTGGTTTCATTCAACTTATGTTAAATGCAAATATGTATTTTTCTTTAATGATTTTGCATCTGATTGTTGCATATCACTCTGAAATCAAATGTACATCTTGAAATTAGGATCCATTTACATGTATGCCAAACTAAACGTATTAAACTGTTCAATTATGAGGATGAGCCAGTTATTAAAGTGAACTTTAATGTATTTTACTTAATATTACCAAAGTGAGAAGGCTGAACTGCTTGTGTGTGTTGGTGGGTGGGGAGGTTGTTGCTTTATGTATATGTGTGCGTGTGTGAGAAATACACACGCACACAGAATTCGAGGCAAATACTTGCATAATTAATGATTACATTAAGGTCCATAAAGTACGTTGAAATATGTAATAATATGTAATGGTCATGTTTTGTAAATGGTTATTTTCAATTTTAATATATTTGTATATATAAAAATATTCTGTATTTATTTTAAAGTATGAACCAAACATTCCATTGTGCATCCCATAGACAAAACTTTAATGGTACCTAAGTTTTCCAGAAGAGTTACAACTATACAACTCCCCAGGTGTACACAGCCTCTTTTGTTAGGCTATTAAAGTCACTCTATATGATTTTATACCACTAGAGCACCAGCATCTCAAACCAAAACAATGATTCATAAGCCACACACACCAACATGCATGCACGCTGGCCCAGATACAGTATGTAAAAGAACAGAGGAGCTCAGATTACAATACACATGGGGGACTGTGATTTCATTCTTTGCTCAGGGTGCATTTTACTTCTCTATTATCTTTACATAGAACATAGTTGTTTGTTGCTATGCTAATGTTTAAACTAATGTGTAAAGCACCTTTTGAACTTGCAGGCATATAGGGCAGGATATAGGGTTATAGGGTTTGAGTTTGACAAGTATTTCACATGCTCATATAGAAGTGTACTATATTTCATAGTGTTTAAATACTATAAAAGTTGACTGTACTGTATGTGTCGCCCATTGGTTTCAGAAAAGACTATTTGAAGGTATGAATTTAGCTTTGCATGTCTTGTCTTTTAGGTTAGGATTCGAGCTGAACATTGACTTCCATTCATTCTAACAGCCATTGTGTTTTGGAGCCATGTGCCTGGTGGTCATTTACAGTAATGTATGTCACTTCCTCATTGGCTTCAACAAACAGCTGTTGTTGTCTGTGGTTGTGATTGTTTAAGGTATTGTTCAAATTAGCCACTTTTATAACAGTAATTTTCTGAGGGGCAGGGCATGCTAGTGGTTAGGGTGGTCAGCCTTCAGCTGAAATGTGATGGGTTCAATTCGGACACGCTTGTCCTACCAGTAAGCATCCTTGAGCAAAGATGGCCAACTCCTACAGTACCTGCTCTGTAGTACTCGTCATCATGAATCATATAGTTCACCCAGACTTGGTAAATAGTCTCATGTTCAAGCCAAAGGTTTTATATAGCCTCTACTAAATCACGTGTCGACACAGGCATGCAGAGGTGCAAGCACTGTTTTCAGCAGTATGTGAAGAACAGACAGAGCACGTTTCAGCCACATAACTGTCTTGCTTTACCCACTCCCTCCTGCTCACACTCTCCGCCCATTGCTGCTGCTCCTCCTGCTATAAAAAGAATTCTCTGTGAAAAAGACTGAGGTCAAAGCTATTTGAATAATTTTTGTGAATGACGCAGGGGCTGTAGGTCTCAAGAGGCAGATCAAACTGTGAAAGGAGACAGCCATATTTGATAATGGCGCACGCACAGCCAGGGGCTTCTACTGCCTTTTACCGACTTCAAATTAAAAACTTATTCAAGGGAATGCATAATTATATTAACAAATTGGTGGCTAAATTTTTGTTTTGTAAGATTATATTTTTCACCACCTTGCTGGTTTCTCCTTGCCTGGTGTAACCAGATCGGAAATTAACTTTGTGACTAGGGTCTGCACACACTCCATTGGTAATTGTTTTCAGTCTGCATCCTAATGGTCGTAGACTGGTTCATTTGAAAAGTATTGAAGCAATCTGCATTGCTACAACTGTTTGTTTGGCTTCACCTAGCTCTACCACTATTTAGAAATAAATGCTTGCCTTCAACGTCATTGAACTTACTCAGCCCCACTGTTTGCTGATTCGTCCACCATCCAGGGTGACTGTGCAAACTCTAAAGCGAACAGCGCTTCCAGACTATAATCTTGGTGAAAATGTATCTGATAGCAATAGTCGAGTGGAACCAGGAAGATTTCTTTGCAATTCAATTGTTCCTCCATGTTCCCTGTGACCGTCTTCTCTGTGAATGCATAGTAGATGGGAATCTCACATTGAATTCAAGTCTTGAAGTTCTCCTGGATTATATTCACATCACCAACCATAAATGCAGGATTATACTTACTGGTGTGTATATATATACATATACTGTATATATCTACTGTATGTACATGCCCGGTGTTGTAGGTCTCATTAGACCAGTCAGACCCATTGTGGTTGCTTCAAAACAAAACAAAAAAGATTTGATACAATACAGGTTTTAGCTACGACAGCCGTATAACAGAAGCCCAGCAGTTGCCATGTTTTTTTATGAATGGCTGTGATGCTTCCTGAGCCATACCTGACTGTAGCTTTTATATAATGTTCAATTACATCAGTACAAAAATAATTGTTTTTTTCCAACACATAAAACTGGAGACGTGACTTTTAAGTCATTCGGAGAACCTGTTTCATTGACGATGGCTGAGGCTGACCTTGTGAACTCATAACATCTGTTTATTGGAATGCTTTTGCCCAGACCTGGTGGTACTGCAGAGAGCACTGAACTGTGGAAATAACTAACATCTTTCATGTGAAGGGCCAACACAGAATATAGAGATCAAAATAAAGGAGTGCATCAAAAAATTGGAGCTGCTTTGACTCTAAGTGTAGGTTACAGGACGGCACCCAGAAACCAGAAAGAAATATTTGTAATCAACTCCAATGAGGCGATATATTGAATGGTGTCAGCAGAATGAAATCATTTTCACAGTAGGTGTCTATGTAAGGCAAATCCAACTTCCCCTCCACCTTACAGCCATTATCCCAATGTAGGGAAAATTGCCAGTCTGGGTACAAGCCTGCAATATTCCCAGCAGTAGTCTTTCTGATTCTTACAGAACCAGCACTTTCAAGAATAACAGTGAAATTGGTGGTCATGGACAGAACAGTCACCCTGGGGTTGAAATGACAGGGTTTGTGCAAGTGTAAATTACTCTATAGCCTAGGACACCCTCAGTCTTGCCTTTAATAGAGACTTTCTCTGTCTTGTCGTCTGGTTACCTTGTAAGTGTGTGAGTCCTGTTGGCTTGTCAAATTGGCATTGTTAACACATGAGTCTAGGCTCCATCAGCAATGGTCATTGAATCTGCCTCTTTATTTTCAAAAACTGGCAAGCAGCAAGATTTGCCACCTTTCTGTCATGGCAGTGACCACAGTACAGTACATACTTTTATAAAATGTATACATTTGTGATTTCTTGCAATAAATCCCAGTGATAAAAATCTTATAATTATCTAATTTAGCAGTTTTTATCGAAAGTGCAAGGCTGGGCTTGAGGAGATCAAACACAGAACCTTTCACGTGAGTTCAGAGCCATCAACCACAATTTTAGTGGTCCCTCTTTTTTGCTAAGGAAATCTATAAAAAGCAATTGACAAGTTACTTTTAATTTTGTTTTCCCACCTTGGAAAGGTGCATTATGTTTACGGCTAGCACACACCAGAAAGTAAGTAAGCAATACTGATTTCAAAAAACAATGTTTGTGCGAGGTTTAGTTATTGTAGAATGCTTAATGTATACATGTCATATTCTAGCGTGGCATTACAGCAGAGATATTTGTGAGGGAAGCAATGCATAAGACTTTGTTCAGAATTGTCAGAAAAAAATTATAATCAGATACTGTATAGTACAGGTTGATTTTGGCTGGAATTTTGGCTGGAATTACATCTCTTTAAGTAGATGTAGTAATTGACTGGTCACTTTCAAATAAGTATTGATCAACTACACTGTGCACACTGTCAGACATTGCCAAAGGCCGGTTGCCAAATGTTTTCCATTTTGCCAAATTATGAAGGACAAATAATCATGACCAGCAGACTCACAACACAAACGGCTGTGTTTTTAGCCCCGCTCTGGTAACATGCTACTTACCTGAGTGGGGTTAATACTACTAGGTAACTGAGAAGCTGTATGCTGAATCATTTGACTTAACACACCATTGCTTTGTTTTTGTAACATGCCAGTACACCGATCAGGAACATGTGGAGACAGGCACCATTAATTATTAAAAGGTACAGTGACCATTAAATCAAGCAGGTGGCAATTTTACCTCATGCTTGACATTTTCCAATACAAGACAAAGCGAAAGCAGGAGAAGGCGAGAAAAATACTTTCCTATTTTGACTGGTTTTCTCACTGAAAGTAATTTTTGATTACACAGTTGTAAATGTCAGTGCAATTACCAATATTGCATTATTTTCTAGTGAGATAATTATATATAATTTTGAACCCAGTGCTTAATTATGGCTTACTGTACATTTAAATGCTTTGTAAACTTAGGTTAATTTTAGAGCTTGAGATTTGTAACCACTCATCTAGGGGAGTTTTTATCATTTCTTTGTGGAACGTTGGCTTTTAGGTCAACTGGGCCCTGCTACTTGATGTTGTCATCCATACCTTTAGAGACCCATGCACCTCCAGTGGACTTGTGCAATTGCACCTTATACACAGTGTTTTGTGGCTTTAGGCAACAGATGTTTTCAGAATGCCCCCCATGGGCAGTGATTTTCAGTGATTTGATCCACAGACACCACCAGTCTGTGGATCAAAGAGTAACTAATACGGTTCCTATATACACACCTCAGGAGAGCCAAGTGGAGAGTCTCAGAGAATCATGCATGGGTGACTTGCATTAAAAAGGTGATTTTTCAATATACAGTAACTGAGTTAATTAAATAGAAACATACCTTAGAGCCCCAGTTGTTATTATTGCTTAGGCAAATGCAAAGAATGTGCAATCTAAGGTAACTCTGCACCCTATTTCTGTATGGCTTTCTGCGTGTTTGCTGCTTACAATTTTTGGGGAAACTGGCATGCATCAAATACTCTCTGGTTTGTCCCTATGAAGTCCTTGAGGTCTTCCATGTCCAATGACATGGAATGGAAAAAATGAGTGTATACTACCTTGCAAGGATATCTACACCCTAACATGCGCACATCTTTCTGAACATTTCGCCATAGATAAGTCACAAATATTCCTGTTTTGGAGCAATGATAGACAGAACTAGAGCCATCTAGTATTATCAGAAAAGACAATACAAAGTCCATGTAGAATTACCCTGTAATAAACCAGATGTTCTAAAGACATCCACAGTGCAAACACACAAGAAAACACAGTCTGTGCACTCTGTGGGACGTTAACTGCTGTATTTTTGCACAATTCTGTTCTGTTAACCGTACCAATATTCTGATGAAATATTTGTGGGAATTTGTTTGTGTTGTTAAGCTGCTATCGCTATCACTAATGTTAATTCCTTTCTGGTTTTTTTTTTAGGAGACCGGAAATGTAAAAAGAAAAAGAAACTTTGTTTTTGCTTGTCAGTGTATGGAGAAATCAATATTAGAGGGGTTTCATTCATCTTTCACCTTGCGTTCCAAACACTGAGCAGCGAAAAAGCTTTGGGTCTGGGTTCAGAGGGATTCATTAGGACAAAAAGACGCGTGTGTGCGTGCGTGCGTGCGTTCATGTGTGTGTATGTGTGCATGCAGATATGCATGGTTATTGGCACGGTTGTCTCATTGCTCATTGTCTGGCTAGACACCCTTAGCAGATGGCTGGATAAATAGATGGATAGATAGATTGATAGTTGGATAAACAGAATATTTAGCATGATGCCGGCGGAGTTAGCGCGTGCGCAGGCAGACGCGCACACACACACACACACACACACACAAGCCGTACGAATGCGCAGGGTGTCTCAGATGCGAGCAGGGCTTAAGTGTGTGCTGCTGCTCGCAGAGAAGTTGAAGCGGAGAAATGCCACAGCGCGCACCGAGTGACGTCAAGCAGGACGCCCCGTGGGGATGAGGTGAGTCAGAGGCAGACAGTGGCCTGGCCAGCTCTCCACAGCCACAAGCGCGTCACCACCAGTCTCACTGACACCCTCTCACATTTCTCTGCATCTGCCTCAATGTGCCTGCACCTCCCTCCCTCCCTCTCTCTCTCTCTCTCTCTCCTTCTCTCTATATCTCTCTCTCTAGCTCTTTCTCTCTCTCTCTCCTTATCTCTCTCTCTTTCCCTCTCTCTCTCCTTCTCTCTCTCTCAC